>PVJD01000059.1:0-243466 GCA_004026545.1 Mormoops blainvillei
CTTTCTTCCTTTCTTCCTTTCTTCCTTTCTTCCTTTCTTCCTTTCTTCCTTTCTTCCTTTCTTTCTTTTTCTTTCATGTAGCCTTCCAGATCTGCCAACACCATTTATTGAAGAAGCTGTTTTTACTCCATTTTATGTTCCTGCCCCATTTGTTAAATATTAACTGACCATTTTGACATGGGTTTATTTCTGGGCTCTCTATTCTGTTCCATTAATCTATGTGCCTATTCTTATTCTAGCACCAGACTGTTTTGATTACAGGGGCCTTGTAATACAGTTTGATATCAGGTATGGTGATCCCTCCTACTTTGTTCTTTCTCAAAACTGCTGAGACTAATTGGAGTCATTTATGGTTCCATATAAATTTTTGAAATGTTTGTTTCTATATCTGTGAAACATGTTGTTGATATTCTGGCAGGAATTGCTTTGAATCTATAGATGGATTTGGGTAGTATGAACATTTTAATGATGTTAATTCTTCCAATCCATGATCATAGTATATGCTTCCATTTATTTGTTTCTTCCTTAAAATTTCTTTCTTCAGTGTTTTATAGTTTTCTGAGTATAGATCTTTTATCTCCTTGGTTAAATTTATTTCTAAGTAGTTTACTTTTCTTGTTGCTATAGTAATTGGGATGTTTATTTTAACATTAGGTCAATTCTTTCCCCAGAAAGGTTGGCAGGGCTTTACATGGAAAAACCACTAACCTAATTCTGTTTCAGACAGGCCTGAACTTGAGAGGTTTGTGTCTTGGGCAGACCATGCTAATATGACCAATGTTAACTTAGAAAATATTGTTAAACATATCTGGAGGTAACATTTGCTATGTAATGTAAAATATAAATCAAATTTAGGTGGTATTCAAGAGTAAATGACTTATATCAGAAGAATGTGATAATAATTATTTAGACTTTTTACAGAGAACAATTTTATGTGCTTAAACAGTTATTCTCAAGAAGTATTTTCATCCCTTGTTTATTCATTCTATTAACCTAATATTTAAGACACAATTTTAAAGAGAAAGAATATAATATCCATTACTTGAACAAACCCTTCAGTCAGGAAGGAGCTATCAATAGTGTGTGTGAACCACAAAAATATCCCCTAAAATCTACCTCACTCGTTCAGTGTCTTCTGTGTCCATGTCCTCTGGATGTCTGTGAAGGGAAACTATTATATTTTTTTTATTGCAGGGACAGCTGATACTTTGTACTTGTGTTCTTTTCACTAGATTAAAAAAGTTATATACAGCTTTTAAAATTACTTGTTAAAGTTAGAAAGATACAAATTAGTTTAGTTATATAAATTTATAAATTTAACATTTTAACCATTTTTTAAATATAATAACTGGAGAGAAGATATATCAGTGACAGAAATAATTTGAATAATAGCACACCAAGACCAAAAATGGTTTAAACCCTCACTTTGTATCTAGAATTTTCAAGAGTAAACCTTGTTTTTGCTTTGTTTTTCTTAAAAGACTGATCATAGCAGCCTCTGCTGGAACTTTAGAATAATCTTTATTCAGTACCAGAATCACATTGTAATAATTGTATTATTAAAATACCTGATAGAATATTTAGTACGTGAACATTAGCTAATTTATGTTTTCAAGGAGCTCTTGATACCAGTGCTTTCTTTCAAATTTAGTTTAATAAAGAAGCTGAAATTGAAAAAGATATGATAAAAAAAAGACTATTTAGGGACCTAATATAAGTATCAATATAAAAATCTCAAAAATTATACTTGAAAATGTAATCTAGCATCACTTCAAAGAATGATACACCAAAACAAAGTTGGTTCACCCTAGTAATTCAGTGAGAGCTAGCTCAATATGTTTTTTAAAAACTACTAGTGTACTTTGGGATGATCATTCTGACTGTTGTAAAATGGTGCCTTATTGTGGTTTTAATTTGCATATGTCTGATGGCTAGTGATGCTGAGCATCCTTTCATATGCCTCTGGGCCCTGTGTATGTCCTCCTTGGAGAAGTGTCTGTTCAGGTCCTTTGCCTATTTTTTAATTGGATTGTTTGCCTTGCTAGTGTGAAGTCATGTGAGTTCTTTACATATTTTGGAGATCAAACCCTTGTTTGAGCTGAGAGTATTATTCTAAGTGAAGTTATCCAGTTGATGAAAGACAAATACCATATGATCTCACTTACAATTACAACCTAATCAACAAAGCAAATAAGCAAGCAAAATAGAAACAGAGACATAGAAATAAAGAACAAACTGACAGTGACCAAAGGGGAGGATGGAAGAGGTAATTAGGAAAAGCAGGGGAAGGGTCAAGTCAAGGAACATGTATAAAGGACCCATGGGCAAAGATAACAAGAGGGGAGATTGAATGTGGGAGATGGGGGTGGGTAGGGCAAGGGAGAGTAATGGGGGAAAAATATAATTGAACAACAATAAAAAATTTTTTAAAGCATTTAGTGCATTTTACTAAAACATAGATCAAGAAGGGAACATCTTTAAGCATTTGAGGAAATTCTGACACACATTCCTAATAAAATAAAAATAGTCGAAAACTTCCATAACATGATTACAAAATCTATATCTCCAAAAAGAAGTTAGCTGCATTCCTGGCAGTAAATACCAGAGCCATTCTTATTGAAGGGATAAGCTTACTAGTTTTTTTTTTAAATCCTCACATGACGATATGTTTTTATTGATTTTTAGGGAGAGGGAGAAAAAGAGAGAGAGATTGAGAGTAATAAAGAGAGAGGGAGAAACAACAATGTGATAGAGAAATATCAATTGCTTGCCTCCTGTATGTGCCCCTACTGGGGATTAAACTCTCATCCTAGGTATGTGCCCCAACAGGGAATTGAACCTGCAGCCTTTTGGGGGGGTCTAACATTTTTAAGTAAAAAAGTAATAAGCATGAACTTTTAAAAGGGGAAGGTAAAATAATTTCTTCTTATTATATTATTAGATAGTTAAATATGTGTGGAGTCAATGAGATAATTATCTGGAATCATGGAATTAAGTGACATGACTGGTGGTAAGATTAATATTTAAAATTTATTTTTAACAACTATTTAATAATATTTAAAGGAATAAGGTGTTACATGTATAATAGCAACCAAAATATTAAATATCTAGAAATATACTTAATATGAAATATTAAGATATAAAACTCAGATTTACAATAAAATGAAACAATAATTGTTATAACTCATTCTTGGATAAGAAAGCGCATTACTGAAAGATATTTTTTTTCACAGACTTTATTAGCCCAATGTGAATTTAATAAAAATAGCAGTCAGATTTTTAAAAAATTGGTTATGTTAATACTAATGTCTATGTAAAAATTTCAACAAGCAAAAAACTTAGAAAATACTTTGAAAATGCAGAAAGAATGTAATATAAATAAAATCTTTTATTTGGTAGGCAGTTTACTTGAAAGACAAGGGAAGTAAGAAAAAGCATGACAATTTAGTACAATGTAGAGATATTTCAAAAGAGTAGTGAATAGAGGAAGGAAAAACTTTTCTGTGAACCATATCCTAACATCACTATAAGGAGACATTTGCAAAATCATTTTCCAACCTCTGGTAAAGGAAGCCCTTTGGAGCATGGCAATAGAAAGGTAAAAGATATAAATTGAAATATTAAGCACAGGGAAGTAAAAATTCTGTACTGCGCATGCCAAAATGTTCCATGAAATATTAGTACACAAATAGGAAGCTGATAATGTTGTATACATAAGCAATAAATTATTTTAATATAAATATGTCTCTTACCAATGAATTATAAATTGTTAAGTGGGACAGGAAGAAAAAGAAGAGAGAGACAGAGAGATGTTTGGACTCCTGAAGTCAATCATCTAGATATTGACACAATACCATGTTGATAGCAGAACCTTAGTCAAATCTTAGAGCAGGGAGGACAGGTATCCTTGACAGTTGGTTTCAGTCATGCCTTAGCCAAGCCTTGCCCTTTGGAAGCAGTACTCATCCTTCATTACACCAAACACATAAGTGTGAGAGGGTTGCTAGTATAGAAAGAGGGGAGCACGGGTAATGAAGAATCTTGGAGCAAGGCATTTTTGAGCTAATAAAAGAAGAGTAAACCAAACTATGAGGCCATAAAAAGAAGGCCCATATGTGTACAACAGTATGTGTATGATGCAGTGCATTTATAATGCAAGGGAAGAGATTGTGTAAGGAAGGAGTCGGCCCCAATACCAAGAGGATATGAAGGAGGTCATTTCACATTTAGAGTGTCACTAGAGGGGTAGTTCAGAAGTGTTTGGGTATAGGAGGGAGCTGCCTGGTGTGAAAGTGGAGGTAGTCAATGTGGGCAACAAAACCAGGGTCTGAGAACAAGGCCTCTGGAGGCCTCCTTTCTAGGAGCATTTTCATATCATTCTGAAAGTTTTGCCTATACTAGTAACAAAACCAACGGGTAACAAATGCAGCTGTTTTCTCCACTAACACTAGCTGTAGAGTTTTTACCTCATACCTTCTGAGCATGGAGCTCAGAAGGATATCTGCATAAATAAAATAATGTGTAGGAGTTCCATATGAGGAACCATAAATGGGCCAGTACAAAATAATTACACATCAATGGAAAGGGGCTAGTAGGCAAAAATAAAAAAAAAAGAAAATGATATAAGAACAAAACCGCCAGAATTTTGTAGCCACAGGGAAAATGTGCTTTCTCTCAATAAATAATAAATATATTGAACTACAGAAATTTAACATAATTTTACCTTTAATTCTTTCTACTTTAATTAACAAATATTAATTGACTGCAAAATAACATTGTTCTGTGAGAAAGAAATTAACAGTGAAATTTGAAGAATTTGAAAATGATAGAGACTGGATTAACTGATTAGGGAATGGAGTTTCTATGCAAATTATAAATGTTTATACTATGCTCAAATTAGTGATAAAGATAACTTGTAAGAGCCCGCATATTTTATTCTGATATTCTTTTCACTAATTGTGTTTTATTTATTTTCTTTTTGAGTAATTGCACCATTTATAAATTATCTGAATAAAATTTAATACTATAAGAGTTGGCAGAGAAGGTTTACTCTTGTTAGTATGGGAAAGGGTTTATTCTTTTATTATTTATTAATTTTTTAATATTTTCCATATGAACAAATGTAAACCTACTTTTGCCAACCCCTGCATTTATGTCCTCTAGCCTGATAGTTCCTTAGAATAGTAACACATTCCAAAAATCAAGTCCAGATTTCACATCATATGAACAAAAATATTGAGTATCTGCTTGCTTTTTCTAATACATGATACTGTGTAGATGTTCTTTTAGCTCCAATAGAAAAAAATAAGTGATTTTGAACATGAACATTTAACTCTTATACTTATTTTACTTTTCATTATTGCCTTGTCAAGTTAATTATGTTTTAGGTTTTGTAAAAAGTACAATGTAGGCCTTCCTAAAAAAGGTAGAAACATTTGAAATAAATAACCTAACCCGAAATCTGTAAGAACTGGAGGAACAACAACAAACAAAGCCCAGAATGAGTAGAAGGAAGGAAATCAAGATCAGAACAGAATTAAATTACACAGAGACTAAAAGAACGATTCAAAGGATCAATAAATCCAGAAGCTCATTCCTTGAAATTATTAACAAAATTGACGTCTTTAACAAGACTAATCAAGAAAATAAGAGAAGACCCAAATAAAAATAAAATCAGAAATGTAAGAGGAGAAATTATAACTGATACCACAGAAATACAAAAGATTGTAAGAAATTACGATGAACAAATATATGCCAAGAAATTTGACAACATGGGTGAAATGGACAGATTTCTAGAAACATATCTTTTAAAATTGAGTCAAGAATGAGCAGAAAGCCTGAACAGACCAGGAACAGCTAGTGAAATTGAAGCAGTAATCAAAATTCCAAACAAACAAAAGCCTTAGATCGAATGGTTTCATAGGAGAACTTTACAACACATTTAAAGAAGAGCTAACTGCTATCCTTCTCAAACTATTTGAAAAAATCCAAGAAGAGAGAAGACTCCAAAACACTTTTTATGAGGCTAGCATTTCCTATTCCCAAAGCCAGATAAAGACACAACAAAGAAAGAAAACTACAGGCCAATATTGCTGATGAACATAGATACTAAAACCCTCAACACAATATTGGCAAAACACATCCTGCAATACATTAAAAGGTCATCCACCATGATCAAGTGGGATTTATCACAGGGATGCAAGGATGGCACAATATAATTGTAATTCAATAAATGTAATACAACATACAAACAAAATGAAAGACAAAAATCACATGATCATATCAATTGATGGGGAAAAAGCATTTGATAAGGTTTAGTACCCATTTATGAAAAAAAAACACTAAGCAAACTAGGAGTAACAGGAACATACCTCAACATAATAAAATCCATAGGTGAGAAACCTGTAGCCAACATCATACTCAACGGGTAAAAACTAAAAATGCTCCCACTAAGATCTGGAACAAGGCAAGGATGTCTGCTTTCCCCACTTCTGTTCAACATAGTATTAAAAGTTCTAGCCACAGTGATCAGACAAGAAAAAGAAATAAAAGACATCCCAATTAGACAGGTGGAAGTGAAGCTCTCATTGTTGGCAGAAGACATGAGACTGTGCATAGAAAATCCTATATAATCCATCAAAAAACTACTCAACCTTAAGTGAATTTGGAAAAACAGTGGGATAAAAAGTCAATATTCAGAAATTGAAGGCATTTTTGTACACCAACAATGAAACAGAAATTAGGGGGAAATGCTGTTTATTATAGCAACAAACAAAATAAAGTACCTAGGAATAAACCTAACCAAGGAAGTAAAAACCCTGTGCTCAGAAAACTACACAACACTGAAGAATAAATTAAGGAAGACATAAATAAATGGCAGCATATATCACCTTCATGGATTGGAAGAGTTAATGCCATTAAAATGTCCATATTACCCAAAGTGATCTATAGATTCAGTGTAATCCCTATCAAAATACCAATGACATATTTCACAGATATAGAAAAAACATTTCAAAAATTTATGTGGAACCATAAATGACTCCAAATAGCCTCAGTAATTGTGAGCAAGAAGAACAAAGTAGGAAGGATCACAATACCTGATATCAAATTATATTACAAGCCCACTGTAATCAAAACTTTGCTACTGGCATAAGAACAGACACATAGATGAATGGAACAGAATAGAGAGCCCAGAAATGACCACGTCTCAATGGTCAATTAATATTCTACAAAAGGGGCAGGAGCATAAAGTTGAGTAAAAATAGCATCTTTAATAAATGGCATTGGCAGATCTGGACAGCTACATGCAAGAAAATGAAACTTGACCACCAACTTACTCCATACATAAAAATAAACTCAAGATGGATAAAAGACTTAAATATAAGTTGTGACACCATCAAAGTCCTAGAGGAGAACATAGGCAGGAAAATCTCAGATATTCCATGCAGCAATATTTTTTACTGATATGTCCCCTAGAGCAAGGGACATCAAAGGAAATAATAAACAAATGGGATTTCATTAGAATAAGAACCTTCTGCATGGCTAAATAAACCATTAGCAAAATGAACGGGGAACCAACTGTGTGGGAAAATATATTTTCCAATGATACCTTGGACAAGAGTTTGATCTACAAAATATATAAAGAACTCAAGTCAATTCACACCAGGAAGACAAACAATCCAACTGAAAAATGAGTAAAGGACCTGAACAGACACTTCTCCAAGGAGGACATACAGAGGGCCCATAGACACATGAAAGGATGCTCAGCATCAGTAGCCATCAGACAGATGCAAATTAAAACCACAATGAGATACCACTTCACACTAGTCAGAATGGCTATCATAAACAACTCAAGAAACAACAAGTGCTGGCGAGGTTGTGGAGAAAAAGAATCCCTAGTTCACTGTTGATGGGAATGTAGACTTATGTGGCCACTGTGGAAAACAGTATGGAATTTCTTCAAAAAACTAAAAATGGAACTGCCTTTTTACCCAGCAATTCCACTGCTGGGATTATACCCTAAGAATCCTGAAACACCAATTCATAAGAACCAATGCACCACAATGTTCATGGCAGTGTTATTTACAATAGCCAAGTGCTGGAAACAGCTTAAGTGCCCATCAGTAAATGAGTGGATCAAAAACCTGTGGTACATTTACACAGTGGAATACTATGCAGCAGAAAGGAATAAGGATCTCCCACCCATTGTGGCAGCATGGATGGAGCTGGAGAGCATTATACTAAGTGAAATAAGCCAGGCAGTGCAAGAGAAATACCATATGATTTCACCTACAATCAACAAAACAAACAAGCAAGCAAAATAGAACCAGGGACTTGGAAATAATGAGCAAATTGCCAGTGGCCAGAGGGTTGGTGGGGAGGGGAATAATGGGGGAAAGAAGGGGAAGGATCAAGTGAAGGAAAATGTATAAAGAACCCATGGACAATGAGAACAGGGGGAGAAGATTGAATATGGGAGGTTTGGGGTGGGTAGGGCATGGGATAGTAAGGGGGGAAAAATAGGGACAACTATAATGGGACAACTGTAATCAAACAACAATGAAAAATAAAGGGAAAGCACAATGTTTTTGTGCATGAAAGGAGTTGCATGTTAATCATTTAATTAAATTAAATCATTTAACTGTTTACTGTTGTTTCTACAGTTGCATTTTTAGATATAAAGGGCAATATATCAAGTCTTCATATTGAGAAAATATTTCCAATACCTCTTAACTTGACTAAGGCTATTTTCACTTATCTCTGTAAATATATCTTGTGAAGATATAATTCTGAAGTTTAGACCCAGAAATATCATTTTGTTAAAATTTAAAATTACATGCCATCCCTTGGTGATCAATGATTCATTAACGACATCTCAAAGAGTGAATGAATTTTTGTTAATAGAAACTTATGTGTGTGTGTTTCACAAGATATGTTTTGATGGAGAAATAATAAAAATGTTAGTAACTCAGAAGTTAAATCATAACCAATTTATATTTATTATGGACAAAACACAAAACATGAGATGTACATGACAGTTTTTAAAATACCATAATGTTACTATAATCACAATGTTGTGTAGCAGATCTCAAAGAAACCTTTTAGGTAATGGGTCATGTTTTCTTGCTGCTTTCAACATTCTCTTTGTGAACATTTGATGGTTTCATTAAGAAGTGTCTGTGTTGCCCCGCATGGGTGGCTCATTTGGTTGAAGCATCATCCCATACACCAAAAGGCTGTGGGTTCAATTCCTGGTTGAGGCATGTGCAGAGGCTACTAATTGATGTTTCTCTCTGTCTCCCCACCCTTCCTCCTTGTCTAGGATCAATGAATAAATCCTTCAATGATGATTTTTAAAAAGAAAGATGTGTCTGTGTTTAAATCTTTTTCAATCTATCTTAGTTGGAATGAATTGAGCTTCCTGACATTTTATGTACTTTTTTCCCCTCAAATTTGAGAAGTTTTTAGCCATGATTCCTTCATATGGGCTCTCTGCCCCTTTCTCTTTTTCATCTCTTTCTGGGACTCACACAATGTGTATCTTGTTCCATTTGATGGTGTTCTATAAGTCCTTTAGGTTCTTCTTCGTTTTTCATTACTTTTCTTTTTCCTCCTGTGTCTCAGTAAATTCAAAAGTCCTGTCTTCAAGTTTGCTGATTCTTTCTCTGATCTGGTCAAGGGCTGTTAAGTCCTTCTAATGGATTTTTCAATTCAGTTATATTATTCTTTATTTACAGAATGTCAGTTTGGTTCTTCTTCATAGCTTCTGTTACTGTTGATATTCTTGTTTTGCTCCCACATCATTTTCCTGATTTCATTTAATTGTTCATTGGTACTCTTTTAATTCATTGAACATCTCTACAGTGGTTATTTTGAATTATTTGTTTAGTAATTTATATATCTTAATTTCTTTAGGGTCAGTTACTGTTTTTCTTGTGATTTAACTTGTTCTTTTGAATGAACCATATTTCCTTGCTTTTTTTGTAAGTCTTGTTATTATCTGATGGGGCTTTGGATTTGAAAAATCAACCACCTGTCCCAGACTGTGTGTCTCTTGTGGTGGGGGTGGCTTTCCCCAGCCAGCCAAGCTGAATATTCTGTGATCTTTTGAGCCTTTTCTGGGGATGTGTTCTCTGGGCTTCAGTGTGTAACCTTCTTATTGAAGAGTTTTCCAGGTGCTACAAGGGAATGCCACCCAGTGTTTGTGGTACTGCAGCCTCTAGTGCATGGTGAACACCATGTTTCTCAGTGGACCTCAGAGTGGCACCTATTCTTGTCTTAGATCCAGGCAAGACAGAAACCATTTTCCTGGGCTTCCTCCTGAAAGATCAGAATATTGTATATCTGTTCCACTCCTTTCTTTGCCCAGAGAAAAATTGTGAGTTGGTCATCTCTTCCCCAGTTGTGTTGGAAGGGTTCTGGCAAGAAAGTGCTATGAATTTTTTCTACCAGGTTTTACTGAGGTTGGTTTTGTGTTTGCCTGAGTTGTGGGAACTTCCTAACTGGTTTCTAGGTTTCCCACAAAAGCAATTGGTCTATGTAATGTCCACTTCTCTGAGGGGAAGTACGGTCTGGTGCTTCCTAGTCCACCATCCTACTAGTATTTTTACTTCCTGAACTTATTTAGAAAGGTTCTTTTGCATTCATTCTCCACTATTTCATATACTTCCATTTTCTTCAGGGTTGGTTTCTGGAGATTTATTTTGTTCCTCTGTTGGAGCCATGTTTCTATCCTTCTTCATGGTGTTTGTAGCTTGGTACTCATATCTGCACATTTTGAAAAACATCCACCTCTCCCAGTCTTTATGGACTATGTAAAGGGAAAGGCCTTCATAGTTTGGCCCAGCTGAAGAATCAGAGGCCTCTCAAACCTTTTCTGTCAATGTGTCCTCTCCATATTTGTGCCTGTAGATTCCTAATTAGAGGAATTTGCTGGTTACTCATAATTTCTTATTCTTTTTACTGTCTGTCTGTGTTATCATTGGTCCTCTAAAATAAGTAACAGCATGCCACCCAGTTCTTTTTTGTCCTCAGCAGCCCTCAAATAACTAGAGTCTTCCAGGGTCTATCCATGAGCAGAGAGAATTGAGACAGAAGACAGTCCATCAGGCATCCTGTTGAAAAGCAGAGTATTGGGTGCAGGTACCAATTCTCTACCCACTGAGGGAGAGAATAGGTTGTACTGTCCTATGTCCACTGTCCATGACCTGTCTGGAGAAGCAGCATGCCAGATATCTGACTTTTCCAGTAGCTCCCAGGCATATAATCCTGAAAATATTGTATACTCAGTATATACATTATGGGAAAACGGAAAATAATAAAGCGTATGTTATATGTAATTATGCTCTTATAGACATCTTTTCCTATATTTTCCCATGTTTTTAATTCAGAAGCAAGTAGTTTTTGTATATTTAACCAAAGTTAAATAGTGTAGAGATAATGGAACTATATTCCAATGGTTATTATAAAAGAAGCATACTCCATGTCAGTAAGTTTTGAAAGTTAGGAATCTTTGTAGAGGCATGAAATGTTCTGTGAGTGATTGTAATTTATTTAAACACTTTACTATTGATTATCATTTACATTGCCTAAACTATCTTACATGCTCAGTTTTGAATACTTAATACATAAATACTTAACTATTTATCTGATTATTTTCTTAGGAAAATTTCTTACAATTAGAGGTATTTCTTCAATGTGTATAAATATATTCTATCATTCTTGACATGCATTGGAAATTTATTTTTTGTAAAAGCTCTAATAACTTTTTTATACACTTGGTTAGGTTTTTTTTTTAGGTGTTAGCTTATACAAGACACTAATGTGCAGGAGAATGGTGCATAGTACATATCAAAGGAAGGGACATTCATCATTGGGGGAAAGGCTATTTTTTTAAAATAAAAGTGTTAGGAAATAATCTGCACATATGGGAAAATAGGTTGTTAGATATTTAAGTTGACATGTGACAAACATTAATTTAAATGAACTAATTTTTAACTTAAAAATAGAAATGACAATAGAAAAATATATGATTCAATATGTAAAAGTAATGAAATTAAAAAGAAAGCTATAGCTTCAGAATAACCAACACATAATATTATAAAAGAGAATTAATATGAAAGAGTTCACAAAATATAATAAGAAAAGCATTCATATTCCACATTTAAAAATAGAAATGGGATTTGTTATCTCTTTTTAAAGTGTTTTTGAAAAATGCTAAAATAATGAAATCAACAATTTTCACACTTGTTGTCAGAATATTATGCACAAAATTGAAGACTAAGGTCATTCAATGTAGGTATACTGAAGTGTGATTTTGCATAAATATCACATAGAGTTATTGAAGTTATTGAGCTAATTTACATGTAAATAACCAGTGTTCTGAAGGCATGTAATAAATCTCTTTAAGCAAACAGTTTATCTATACTGGTCCAGATTACATTATAATATGCCAAGTTGAATATCTCTTGAATAAAAATTGATTATTATTCCATTAATGAGGAAAATCATTATCTCAATTAAAGAATGAATTTAATTATTATGTACACTAGATACAAATGATAAATGCATCCTGTTATCCATGTACTTTCTTGGGTCAGTCCATTTAGTATGTGATTATTCATCTCCAAAAAAAAAAATGTTACTTAACTAATTGAACTGAAATTATGCAGATGGTTAGGTAGGGCACAGATGAAGTAACTAATCAGTGTATCATTGTTAAATGAACAATTACCAAGATTAGCTAGAATTTATTATTAAAATATAAGATTATCAGGTGAAAACTTAAAAACTTTTCTTTTTCTACACAAAATGAAAATAATTTTCTTCTATTAACTTAGTGTTACTTATAAAGACCAGTCTCTTGCAGATTAGGTTAGATGACCTCTTTGGTTTTCTAAAGAACCCTATGGGTAAAGGTCACTTTGCCATTTCAAATGAAAATAGAATTCTGTTTCAACATGTCAGACTAAATACAATTAATTACTTGCCCTAATATACAGTATCTCACTGAAATGAAATATACATACATACTTAACTAGTTAAATCACTATCTTTCTATATATGTATATATCAAGATTTATCACAGTACTAGGAAAGAGAAAGGGTATTATCAGTGAATCAGAAATATTGTTGGAAGATGGTGACCATAAAATTCCTGTTATTTGATATCTAATCAATCACTGGTATTGTCACTTAAATTCTTTAGTGATCAACCACTGCTGTTAAGAAGGAAGTTCTCTGTGGATTGGCCTTCTGACTGAAATTTGTTCAGTATTAATTTCCCTGAAGAATAAAAATCTTGAGTATACCACTGAAAAACCAGAGAAGGGGGAACAATTGTATATACTCTATTGAGAGCAGTTTATAGTATCTTCATATGTGAGGGCAATTTTTAAAGCCTGAGATGAATGTTAATTCATTTAGGTAGAATTTTGTCTCCATACTACCCAAAGCAATTTATAGAGTCAATGAAATTCCTATTAAAATACCAATGGCATATATCATATATATAGAAAAAACATTTCAAAAATTTATATGGAACCATAAATGACCCTGGGCAATTTTCAGGAAGAAGAAGAAGGTAGGCGGGATTACCATACCTGATATCAAACTATATTACAAGCCCACTGTAATCAAAACAGTCTGCTATTAGCATAAGAACAGACACATAGATCAGTGAAACAGAAGAGAGAGTCCAGAAATGAACCCATGTCTCTATGGTCAATTAATATTTGACAAAGGGGGCAAAAGCATGAAATGGAGTAAAAATATCCTCTTTGACAAATGGCGTTGGGAGATATGGACAGCTACATGCACAAAAATGAAACTCAACCACCAACTTACACCATACACAAAAATAAACTCAAGATGGGTAAAAGACTTAAATATAAGTTGTGACACCATCAAACTCCTAGAGGAGAACATAGGTAGGAAAATCTCAGATATTCCATGCAGCAATATTTTCACCAATATGTCCCCTAGAGCAAGGGACTTAAAGAAAAGAATAAACAAATGGGGCTACATCAAAATAAAAAGCTTTTGCATTGCTAAAGAAAACATCAGCAAAATGAAAAAGTAACCAACTATATGGGAAAAAATATTTGCAAATGATACATCAGACAAGGGTTTGATCTCCAAATTATGTTAAGAGCTCACATGACTCCACTCCAGGAAGACAAACGATCCTATTAAGAAATGAGCAAAGGACCTGGACAGACACTTCTCCAAGGATGACATACACAGGACCCAGAGACACATGAAAGGGTGCTCAGCATCAGTAGCCATGAGAGAGATGCAAATTAAAACCACAATGAGATACCACTTCACACTGGTCAGAATGACCATCATGAACAAACCAACAAACAACAAGTGCTGGTGAGGTTGTGGAGAAAAGGGAACCAGAGTACCTTGTTGGTGGGAATGCAGACTGATGCAGCCATTGTGGAAAACAGTATGGAATTTCCTCAAAAAACTAAAAGTGGGACTGCCTTTTGACCCAGTAATTCCACTGCTGGGATTATACCCTAAGAATCCTGAAACACCAATTCAAAAGAACCAATGCACCCCAATATTCATAGAAGTATCATTTACAATAGCGAAGTACTGGAAACAGCCTAAGTGCCCATCAGTAAATGAGTGGATCAAAAAACTGTACACAGCAGAAAGAAAGAAGAAGCTCCTACCCTTTGTCGCAGCATGGATGGAGTTGGAGAGCATTATGCTAAGTGAAATAAGCAGGCGGTGAAAGTCAAATATCATATGATCTCGCCTGTAAGTGGAACCTAATCAACAAAACAAACAAGCAAGCAAAATATAGCCAGAGGCATTGAAATAAAGAACAAACTGACAATAACCAGAGGGGAAGGCAGAAGGGGATAATGGTGGAAGGAAGGGGAAGGGCCATCAAAGAATATGTATAAATGACCCATAGACAAAACCAAAAGAGTGTAGGATTGAGGGTGGGAAGTAGGGGTTGCTGGGGCAGAGGAGAGCGATGGGTGGAAAATGGAGACAACTGTGCTTGAACAACAATAAAAAAACATAAAAAGTATTTTTTTTCCTTTTTCACCCAAGCCTTTAGAGATGCAAAAACACAGTGTTATTCAAAATAAAACATAGTACTTCCCAGGTGGTATGGATTTTAGCCCCCAAACCAGGATCTATGCTTCATAATTTTCCAGAAGCTTTCCCTCTTTTTTTTGTTTGTTCCATTCCACCCAGCACAATGACCAGGAGTGGAACATATCTCCAGACTCCCTTTGTTAAGTGGGTTTTTTTTAGCTCATCCCTGAGAATATTCACTTTGGGGCTTTCTGAGAGATTGTTCATAAGTTTTCTCACAATGTGATTATTCACTTACTTTTTTATTTCTGGTTTTTGAGAACTTTTATTGGTTTTTACCACCTCAGATATTATAGAATATTTTATTCAGAGTGTCATACAAATCAAAGCCACCATATCTTGAGCTTCCCCTTGTGCTTAGTTTACCTTTTGAGGGAAATTGTAATTTAATATTGAGATTTTGCATTAATTTTGCAAATATATATTGAATGGCTACTATGCAGATACAGAAGTGAACAAAAGATAAAGTTTCTTGTCTCAATGGAGCTAAAGAGTGTAATAAACAATAAGCAGAAGAAACAAGTCAGAAAATTAGTATGTTAGATAGTCAAAAAACCATGAAAAAGAGCAGAGTGGGGTAAGAACCCGGTAGAGCATATTAAACTGTTGGATGAAGTGGGGAGTCAGGGTTGATCTGGTTGAGGAGAAATGTGAGACAGTGGAAAAAAAAGTTTGGCTTCCTTGGCCTTGGGGCTAGGTGTCCAGTCTGTATGACCTTCCATCTCCCTTGATCTGTAAAAGATCTGAGCCTCACCCAGCATTTGTCCAGCTTGGGCACTGGGATGGGGAGGGGAAATATGGGGAGGAGAGAGGAGGATGACCAGGGAATCTAACACAAAGTCAACCCTTCTTCATCTGCCCTGCTGTACAGTGAGTTATACGCTGTTATTTTCTGTGAAATAACTTTATAAATGTATTATTTTTTTAAGTTCTTGGAATAATTTTGGAAGTATGTTGAACATTTAAAATTTGTTCCATCTATCTCTTTCTAGGTTTCCTCTATAAATAATTGATTAGCATGTAACTTCTTTTTTCCAAATCAAAGATTTGTGAGATTAGAGAAATACCCATTTATTTTTTTACTTCTTATGCAATTTAGTAGTTGCTTAATATACATGATGATTTTACATATAATATTCATTGCAAAAATGACCTATTTCAATGTGCCATGAATTGAAAATTAAATAATTAACCAATGATCAATTCTTCTGATATGCAGTTCTATTTAGGATTTGTCTCTACTTAGCCATAAATATAGTTGTCTGCACATATATGTTCTTTTTTTTTTCTCCTATCTTCACCTGAGGACATTTTTTCATTGCTTTTAGAGAGGCAGGAAGGGAGAAAGTGAAATATATATTTTAAATATTTAATTTATTTATTTTTAGAGAAAAGGAGGAAGATGAGAGGGAGAGAAACATCATGCGTGATTGCCTCTCAATTGCCCACAAATGGGGACTTGGCTCAGAACCCAGTCATGTACCCTGACTGGGGAATTGAACCAGTGACCCTTTGATTTGTGGGCTGGTGCTCAATCCACTGAGCCACACCAGCCAGGGCTGAGAGAGATAAATATTGATGCGAGAGAGAAGCATAGGTCAGTTGCTTCCCATATACAACCATACAAGGGATTTTACATGCCTGGACCAGGGATCATATGCACCCTGATTGGGGATTGAATCTGCAACCCAGGCATGTGCCCTGACCAGGAATCAAACCCACAACCCTTCAGGATGGGATGATGTGCCAACCAGCTGAGACACAGTGACCTGGGATATACATTTCTTAATAATGAAGAAGCACTTTTTAATACTATTTAAAATTTCTGTACCATGAACCCTTACAGAAATATTCAGTAAATGCAAACTCATTTCTAACCAAAATATTTAACAACATAAAAGAAAACTCAGTTTATCCATAAGGAAAACATGTTCAGAAAAATATCCCTACATAGAAAATAAATAACATTCATTCAAAAAAAAACCTTCATTGGTCCTATTTCTTTAATCGTTCTTTTTCTAGTAGTCATGTTTTTCATGGAGAGCTGGTATTCATTTAACCAATGTATGTCCTGCTTGAAGCTGTATCCGTCTTGCTGATCCTAGATACACTTTTGTTCCAAAACTGTGTTTTGCTCTCTTAGGCTAAAGACCTGAGGTTTATTTTAATTAAGAAGTTGTCCTTTAACTGTGTTTCTAATCACTAGTTTACATTGAAACTAGAGCCTTAACTGTCCCATTGTTGATGCTAATAGCGAGGAAGGAATTATCCTTTATTTATTTATTTTTTTAGAGATTTTATTGAATTTTATTGTTTCGATATAAGCATTGCAACCCCACAGATGGTTTGCATTTATTTTCTCCTGTGCATAGTTCTCTAATTATTATTTTCTTTTTTAAAAATTATTGTGCAATTACAGTTCTCATTTTTCTTCCATTTCTCCCCTGCCCTACCCATCCCCCACTTTCCATATTCAATACCCTCCTTGTCTTTGTCCATGGGTCCTTTATACAAGTTCCTTGACTTGACCCTTCCCCTTCTTTCCCCATTATGCCCTACCTCCTCCCCCTCCCCTCTTATCACTGTCAGTTTGTTCATTTCCGTATCCTTCTTATAATGGAACTGAAAATTGGAATAAAATAGTTTTATTAGACTTGTATTTCCTGGTGTATGATAAACAACAGAAAAGATAAAGAACAATGCCTGATACTCAGTTCCTGAGAATCTTTGTTTGCCTTTACTATAAAATCAAATTTGTCTTCTCACAATGGTCTAAGGGGTACCCAACATTTTGGCACCTCTGGGTCACACCGGAGAAAGAAGAGTTGTCTTGGGCTACACATTAAATACATTGTAACATGTAAACATAAAAAAGAATCTCATAATGTTTTAAGTAAATTTACTATTTTGTGGTAGGCCTAATTCATAGACTTTCTGAGCCACATGTGGCTTGTGGACCAGAAATTGGACAGCCCTGCCGGGTTTTAGAATATGAATCTGAGTTTTTACAAGGCTCTTTAAAACACAGTTTTAAAGGCAAATCAATTTTATTTCCTGAACATTAACAAATATGACCTTTTAAAAAATGCATATAATTTCATCTATATAGTCCATAATTAAATCCTTTCAATTAAAATTGTGTTATAATCTTTTGGATCTTTTTCTATGTTGTCTGTCATTTCCTATGTCACCTGGAGGAAAGAGTGAGGAGATTACAGCATTTATCTTGACCTCATTGGCAGTTCTTGGAAATAGGAAACAGGAACACAGGCTGAGTCAGTAAAACTAAAAAACACAATGAGGGAAAATTAAGTCTGTCACATGCAATTAGCATGACTTTTTTCCAAGTAGCAGTACTCTTTAAAATTCCTCATTTAAGTTTGGCAAAACACACTTTTATCATTAAACTCAGACAGACTACCTAGATGAAAAGAGTTCCAGTACATTGTCTTCATTAAGACAAACATTGGCAGTGATTATTAGAAAGACTAAGGAGAATCAATCACTCTTAGAATGACATGGCTTCACTAGATTCCTCTTTTAAGTGAGATCATATAGTATTTGTCTTTCACCGACTGGCTTATTTCACTTAGCATAATATTCTCCAGTTCCATCCATGCTTTCACAAAAGGTAGTAGCTCCTTCTTTCTTTCTGTTGTGTCCATTGTGTAAATGTACCACAGTTTTTTGATTCACTTGTCTCCTGATGGGCACCTAGACTGTCTTTAGTACTTGGCTATTATAAATAACACTGCTATGGACATAGGGGTGCACATATTCTTTTTAATTGGTGTTTCAAGGTTTTTAGGACATATTCCCAGTAGGGGAATCACTGGGTCAAAATGTAGATCCATTTTTGATTTTTTGAGGAAATTCCATAATATTTTCCACAGTAGCTACACCAATTTACATTCCCATCAACAAGTGCACCAGGGTTCCCTTTTCTCCACATCCTCACCAGCACTTGTTTTTTGTTGATTTATTAATGATAGCCATTCTGACAAATGTGAGGTGATAATCTCATTGTGGTTTTAATTTGCATCTCTCTGATGGCTAGTGATGCTGAGCATCTTTTCATATGTCTATGGGCTCACCTATAAGAGGAATCTGATGAAAAAAATAAAGAATGAAATAGAACCACAGACATGGAAACATGGAACAGACTGAAAGTGACCAGAGGGGAGGGGGAGGAGTATAACAGTGGAAAGAACGGAGAGGGACTAGACAAAGAACATGTATGAATGACCCATGGACAAGGACAACAGTGTGGGAATTGACTGTGGGAGCAGGGGTTTGGACAGGCAGAGGAGGGTAAAGAGGGAGAAATTGGAACAATTAGGATAACAATACAAATGATTTAATTTTTCTTTTTAAAGATGACATGGCCTCATCACAGTTTTGGCTGCAGTAGGTCAACTGTGCTCTTGTAGCCTGTTCTTTAACACAAGATCTCTGCCCTCGTTGACATTATGGGTGCTTCCCTATGGTCTATAGAGGGCTTGGCTTTTGAGAAAAGACTGAGAGCTGTGCAGCCCAGAAGTTAAGAAGAAAGGTTTCTTTAGTGCCTAAATGCATCCTTTCTTACCTGGGACATTACCAGTATGCTCCATGCCTTCTGTTACATCCTTGATTGACTAATAGAAGAAAAGCAGTCTCTACTGTCACACCACCTTTATGAAGAAGAGCACTCTTTACTTTTATGAGTCAGCCTATGAGAAAATTTACTGTCTACACAATTTACACAGAATTCTACAGACATAGTGTATTTTGATATCTTAAGATAACTTTGTAATATCATTGTTTGGCTTTAAGAACCATAAGACAGTATAAGTGTTACCATAATAATTTATTTAAGCAAAATAAATGATTGCCAATAGTATAATAACCTTTTAATTTTTTTTATTATAAACTTGGAGCTCTGAATATTATATTCAGAGGAAAGGGAGATTACATATTCTCATATACATGTCAGCAAGAATATTGAAATGCCACTTAATTTATCTTAAAGTATTTTTCCATTGCATTTGGTGTTTATTTTTTATTTTTATTTTTTACTTATGGTAAATTATGTTACCAATAGTTATCTTGTTCTCTAACTATAATTTTAAAAGAGCTATGCCATTCTCTAGCTTATTATTTTAATAGCATAAATAATTTTTATGTTATATGTATTTTTTTTTAGCTCCTAAAATGAATTTAAAAAATTTTTAATTAAATTTATTGGGGTGGCATTGGGTAATAAGATCATATGGGTTTCAAGTGTACATTCTATGACAGTTGATCTGTATAATGCGCTGTGTCCCCACCACCTAAAGTCACCACCTTCCGTCACCATGTATTATACCCACCTCCATTCCAAAGCTCCCCTTACACCCTTCCCTCTGGCAACCACCAGACAACCACTGCTGTCTGTGTCCACAAGCTTCAGTTTTATATCCCACATATGAGTGAAATCACATGGTCTTAGTTTTTTCTGACTGACGCATTTCACTTAGCATAATATTCCCAAGGTGCATCCATGTTATTACAAATGGTAGTAATTTGTCTTTTCTTATAGCTGAGTAGATAATGTATTCATACATAATGTGAAATAAATACTTGGAATTATCAAGAAATTTATTTTTTATCTACTTTAAAAATCAAGGTAAAGATACATATTTGTTATGTTTAGGGTTTCCAGAAAAAATATTAATATACTTCAAAATGAACAAAATAAAAAGTCAGTTTGAAATAGCAATTTTAATTTATATATGTCTAATTCATTTAATTATTTAAATTAAATTTTGTTGATAATTCAAAATGCGATGTTTTTATTCCAATTGCTTTTTCATATGTACATTGATATAAAGGTGTTATCCAGTTCACCTTCAAGTATATCTTAGTCTTAGGGTGCCTTCACAAATCTGAGCAAAAACTAATGATATTAACAGTATGATTTATTAATAACACTAGGTGCCAGGCATCATGTTAAGTACTTTATATGGACTTAATTACCTAATGTCAAGTATAGAACAGAACTCCTAGTTTTGTCATTTTCAAGGTGAAAACCCTGAAGCTCAGAGAATTGATATAATTTATCTAGGTTCACATCAGAAGCAGCAGAGTGGGATTTGAAACCAGTCTCATGTGGCCTCGAAGACCTGGCTTTAAACCCTGCTATGATGAGTAGAGTGCTAGGGTGGGTTTGTGGTCAGGCCCTGGGTACTGTTAAATATTCAGGGGTTTTGCGAGCCAGTTGTTAACAATTGGTAGTTTGAAATTAGACATGGTAGGAATATTTACACCATGAAGGTTAGCGAATGACACAAATTAGGGCCTGCCCTACATACCTCTTCCTCTCTTCCACAGTTTACTGTCAAGCACTGCTTCTACTGAGGAAGTCTTGTCAATGTTTATTTCTATAAAGATATCAAATGTAGACTCCTATCATATCCAAAGACTACCTATAAACTGGCATCCATTCAGAAATTTGCCATTTATAGTTAATTATTAAATATCATTTTGTTGTCATAATTTCTAAAATAATTTCCTATAGAGGAGAATATGTGAAATAATGAATTATCTCTCTTGTTTTCAGTGATAGTGGAAAGTGGAAATATAATTTCTTTCATGGCTTTTATTAATTCTGGACATTGTAACATTTACAGAAATATTGTAGGGTTTGTGAAACTACAGTCAAAAAAAGTGGTAAGTTTTAAACTTTTGTATTCTCTTTAATCCATTAATCTTCTCTAATGAATAAAGGATGTTGAACATATGTTCATGTGGTTATTGGACATTTATAATTTGTCCTGTTATGTGAAATTTCTGTTTAATTTTTAGACTATTTTTTATTCGGTTCTTTTGTCCCTATTACTGAGTTGTAAAATACCAGAATGTAAGATACGTTGTAAGATATATTGAGTTGTGACCAATATACCAATGAACAAAGCGCCTAATGACCAATAAGCACATTAAAAGATGTTTAATATCCTTATTAATAAAAAAATGCCATTTAAATCCAAAACAAGGTATCACTATAAGCATATCAGATGGACTAAAATACATTAACATATGATCCAGAAATTTTACTCTAGATATTTACTCAAGAGAAATGAAACTATACACCTACAGAAAAACCTACATAAATCTTCATAGGCCAACAATTGTAAGTAATCCAATGTCCATCAACAGTTGAACAGATAGTAATATTGTAGTATGTTCTGTGAATGGAATGCCACACATCAATTAAAAGAAATGATGGCACATTCAAGAATATGGATGGATCTCAAAGCATTAGGTTGGGCAAAAGCATCAAACCCAAAAGAGTACATTCTTTATGATTCCAGTTTTCTGAAGTTCTAGAACAGGCAAAACAGTAATTAATGCATAGTGATAGAAAACTTAGAACTAAGCCTACTTATTTGACCAGGAAGGCTTCAATGAATTCAGTTTCTTAAGGTAAACTTAGTTGAAGTTTTCTGTACTAATGATAGTCAGTGTAAAGATTTGGTGTTTATAAAAAAATGGCAGATCTTCAAGTGCGATATTGGTTTTTGACTCCTTTTTAGAGTTCTTGTTATGGGCTTATCCTGAGGGCTACACTGTTTTTTTCTTGTTTCTTTCATTCTTTTTTAAATCTTACTGCTCACCAACCCATTCCTGTTTCAATGAAAACATACTAAGCTAAGCTATGCTCACAAAAATTATATCCTGGGCTTTGAAAAATGGAATGAGTTCGATATTTTCTAACCATGTTGGCAGATTAAAAAACTTAATTTGCATAGCACTAAATGACAGTGCTTTCAGTTACTTTAGGTGTACTAAAGTTGTCTTTCAAGTTGCTATTGTTCTCGTATGATTTAAATCCATGTGTAAGTAAATGCTTTCTCTGGTTTTCATGAAATTGCAATTTATTTTAAATACCATACACCAAAATGACTTATGAATAGAATTTCTGATAGAAATAATATTTATTAATGGTATAAAAGTGGCTTAATTAAACATCAGTTATCTATGTCTCTTACAGAAAAAAATTAAAAAACGTGTTTATATGGGTCAACTTAAGGAGCAGGAATCCTTTGGTGAGATCAGTGTTCTTCTTCAGGATCCTTTCCCATGCACAGTAATCACTGGAGATGAGGTTGAGATGGCAGTCATTGAAGATAAGGATCTATTTGGTAAATACAGAAATGTCTTTTTATTTTAAATCTTATACCATTTTATTTGTTGAGTTTTGACAAGAGTGAACATATTTCACAGAAATTGGGACACACAAGTAAGTATAGGTGTGTGTATGTATGTTATTTACAGAGATAACATATGCTACTTTAGAATGTAATAGAAATATTTCAGAAGACTGATTTGCAATTACTGAAATATCTCTCCTAATTTCCAAATTACCACTTCTATGTTTATGGTCCAGGTCAAGTGTGTACTATCTGCCAATGTACAGTCTATATCAAGCATATGAAGATAATATGGCTTGTATTTAAGCCTTTATTTGAAATTTTAGAACTCTAGTAATATTAAAAGAGCAATCATGAAGCTACCTGTTTTTGGCCATCAAACATTGTGAATACACATATGGATATGCAATTCAGTATAAAGGATAAATGAATAGAGGTTAATAAGTCAAAACATAATTGGTTAATAAAAAAATTGTATTATAACAGATGTTAAAAGTGTAGTCATTTAATACTTTCATAAATATATCAATTGGCATTGATTTAGTTTTTAATTGCCTGGAAAGTCTGTTTATCTTAAAACAAATTATGTGGATTACTCACTATAAAAATATAATTTTATGTACAGTAAAACTGAAAATGTTAAAATTGAATAAGGGATAAATAAAAGAAGAGAAACAAATAGAAATTAACATGGGTGAGATATTTGCTTTAAATAAACTCAGTTAAAAACATTTCCATGATTTTCCATGTATGACTTGACTGAATCCCATCATCTTGAATTTTAAGTATTTATTGTGTGTCTCAGAGAATACATACCCTTAAGCTGCTTAACTCTCATTTGTCTTAGCTTTACATTCATGTATTTATTTCTAGAAGTTATAAATTTGAAATACCTTTGATTAATTTTCTTTTCTACTATGACATTCAGATATGACAAGATATGACAACTTCTCCCTCAAAGTAAATATCACTTAAAATAATTACTAATCACCAATTAAAATTACAGTGTTCTCACTTGATACATGCTAGATTTCTCTTTTCCTGTATAATTATGTTAACTGGTGCAAGGCAAATACACTGTAGACTCTTTTATGTAAATCAACATTTCACACATGAAAGTGTTTCTTCCAAGCATGTATTAGTCTTTTTTGCCATCTGGCAACCTAAAATTCAAGTAGATGGTGCAGTGTGAGTTTGAGTTGCTTTTTTGCTGTTCATACTTTAAATTTCATTCTCTGTTCTGTTCACGTGGGACTGGTGTTATAGAGCTACTGACAAGTTGTGTCTAATTAGTTAAGCATTCCTAACAGAAACATTCTTGAGGACTCTATTTGTCTTGTTCTTTACTTCTACATTTTAATTTATATTTTATTCCAAAAAAGTAAAAAAAAAATTAAATCTAAAAAATTTTACTGAAAAGTTTAATAGTTAATTTGCTAGAGGAATTATCTTCACACATGAACAGAGATGATATGTATATTTATAATTTCATATTACTTTATTCTGTTTCTATTTATTTCACATCTTTTATCATTGGAACTATGAATTCATCTCTGAAAAATAATATAGGGCAAGACTCAAGGGAAAGTAAAATGTGGCTTAAAAAATATGAAGTTGAAGACAAATAAAAATGTTAAACTGTAGTGAGAAACACAAACAAACCCATGATATGTGATCTTGCTATTAAGATGATATTATTGTTTTTAGCTGCTATATTACATTGGTGTTAGGAATCATTGTTTACATTTAAAGTGGTCCATTAAAAATAAACAAAAATTAAATAAAATCAGTATTTTCCAACAGAATCTTCAGTCATATGTTTATTACATTATCTGCACTTTCTAATCTATCAAAGATTTTTTTCCCCTAATTTTTAAAAGACTTTATTTATTTATTTTTAGAGAGAGGGAAGGGGAAGGAGAAAGAGAGGGAGAGAAACATCAATGTGTGGTTGCCTCTCACGCGCCCCCTACTGGGGACCCGGCCTCCAAGCCAGGCAAGTACCCTGACTTGGAATCGAACTTGAAACCTTTTAGTTTGCAGGCTGGCACTCATTCCATGAGCCACACCAGCCAGTTGCAAAGATTGTTGAATATAGTGACTCTTTTTAGAATTGTAAAGTATATTACTGAAAAAATAAAGGTCATATCTTTCCTCAAGCATACAGGTCACGCTATTTTCTCCCATGTAAATCATATGAAAAAAGAATATTGTTTAAATGATTCAGTTTATCAAAAGTCATTAGTAAAGATTTAAAAGGGAGCAATGACTTTACTATACCAATACTTGGGGATAGTTAGAACAGAATTCAAGAAGCATAAAGACCACATAAAAGTTAATGCTTTCTCCAGAGATACATATATAACCAACTCTACACAATCATAGAGGAGACATGCAGTATTAGTTTTATAATATTTAAAACAACTCGAAGAGTGATTTCTTTGTTCACTGAGGTTGTTAACTTTTAGAAAATAACTTGTTTTGTAATCTTTGTACATACTTCTCAGGTATTACCTGGACCATCTAAATAAAAAATGAGAAAATAGAGTTATTAGTAAGTTTAGCAAATGTAAATATACTTTATTTTCAATAAATGCTACTGTGGACACGGTTTATCTCTATTATTTTTATGAATGTATTATATTTTTGAACAGATGCAGAACTGATACCTCAAGTCATTAGATTAAAATTATGCATGTCAGCTACTCTAATTTTATTGCTATCTGTAGCTCTTATCCCACCATTAAAACAAGTATACTACTTTATCATGAGAATTTTTATATAAAAAATGAATTATCTGTGTTATTACTTATATCTCATTCAATGACACATGGTTGAAATAAATAAGGTATAGCTCTGTCTTTTTAAAAAATTTAAATATTTTATTGTTTATGCTATTACAGTTGTCCCAACTTTTCCCCCTTTACCCTCTTCCACCCAGCTAGTCCCACTCCCACAGTCAATCCATTGTCCATGTCCATGGGACCTTCATGTATATTCTTTGACTAATCCCTTCACCTTCTTTCAACCAGTTCCCACCTTCCCCTTCCCTTTTACAGCTGTTTGTCTGTTCCATGTTTTTATGCCTCTGGTTTTGTTTTGCTCCTTAGTTTATTTTGTTCATTAGATTCAACTTATAAGGGAGATCATATCATATTGGTCTTTCATTGTCAGGCTTATTTCACTTAGCATAGTAGCCTCCAGTTTCACCCATGCTCTCTCAAAAGGTAAGAATTCCTTCTACTACTGTTGTGTAAGATAAACCACAGTTCTTTTTATGCACTCATCTACTGATGGACATTTTAGCTGTTTCCAATTTTGGCTATTGTAGTGCTGCTATGAACATAGGGATGCGTATATTCCTTTTAATTGGTATTTCAAGATTCTTAGGGCATACTCCCAGTAGTGGAATCACTGGTTCAAAAGGCAGATCCATTTTTCATTTTTTGAGGAAATTCCATCTGTTTTTCACAGTGGCTGCACCGGGCTGCCTTCCTACTAACACTGCACTAGGGTTTTTTTTTCTCCACGTCCTCACCAGCACTTGTTTGTTAATTTATTAATGATGACCATTTTAGCAGGTGTGAGGTGATACTTTATTGTGGTTTTAATCTGCATGTCTCTGCTGGCTACTGATGTTGAACATTTTTTATATGTCTATGGACCATCTATATGTTCTCCTTGAAGTATTTATTCATGCCCTTTGCCCATTTTTTAATTGGGTTGTTTGTTTTTTGGTGTTGAGTCATATAAATTCTTTGTATATTTTGGAGATTAAATCCTTCTCTGATGTACACTGGCAAATATGTTCCCCCATTCAGTGGATTCTCTTTTCATTTTGATGATGATTTCTTTAGCTGTGCAGGAGTTTTTCAATTTGACATAGTCCCACTTGTCTAAATTTCCTTTGTTTCCCTTGTCCTAAGGCTGTATCAGCAAAAATATTTCTATGGAAGATATCTGAAATTTCACTGCCTATGTTTTCCTCTAAGATTTTTATAGTATCATGACATATTTAAATATTTTATTAATTTTGGGTGTATTGTGGTGTATGGTGTAAGATGATCCTAATAGTTTCATTTTTTTTGCATGTACCAGTCCAGTTCTCCTAGCACCATTTATTGAAGAGGCCATCGTTACTTACTGTATGCCATTGCTTCTTTGTCTAGTATTAATTTACCATAAACGTGGGTTTATTTCTTGGCTCTCTGTTCTGTTCCACTTATCTTGGTGTCTATTTTTATGCCAGTACCAGCCTGTTTTGATTACAGTGGCCTTATAGTATAGCTTGATAGCAGGTATTTTTATCCCTCCAACTATATTCTTCTTTTTAAATACCACTGAGGATATTAGGAGTCTTTTTGGGTCCCATATAAATTTTTGGAATATTTGTTCTAGACCTGTGAAATATGACATTGGTATTTCAATAGGAATTACATTCAAACTATAGATTACTTTGGATAATATGGACATTTTAATTATGTTAAATCTTCCAATCCATGAACATGGTGTGCACTTCCCCTTATTTGTATTTCCTCAATTCTCTTCAGTGTCCAATAGTTTTCTGAGTACAGATATTTTACCACTTTGGTTAAATTTATTCGTAGGTAATTTATGTTTTTTGTTGCAATAGTAAATGGGATTGTATCCTTAGTTTCCCTTTCTGATATTTCATTATTGGTATATAAAAATGCCATCGATTTCTGAATATTGACTTTGTATCCTGCTACTTTGCAAAAATCATTTATTAGGTCAAGTAGTTTTTTAGTGGAACCAATGGGGTTTTCTATGCACAATATCTTGTCATCTGTGAATAATGACAGTTTTACTTCCTCCTTTCCAATTTGGATGCCTTTTATTTCTTCTTGTCTGATCACTATGGCTAGAAATTCCATTACAGTGTTGAATAACAATGGTGAAAGCAACTTCCCTATCTTGTTCCTTATTTTAAGGGAAACAGTTTTAGTTTTTGACCATTAAGTATGATGTTGGAAGTAGGTTTTTTGTATATGATCTTTATTATGTTGTGATACACTCCCTCTATTTCCACTTTGCTGAGTGTTTTTTATCATAAATAGGTACCGTATTTTATCAAATGCTTTTTCTGCATCTATTGATGTGGTCATGTGATTATTATCTTCCATTGTGTTTCTGTGATATATCACCTTTATTGATTTGTGAACATTGTACCAACTTTGCATACCTGGGATAAATTCCACTTGATCATGGTGTATGATCTTTTTAATGTATTGCTGGATCAAGTGTGCTAATATTTTGTGCAGAATTTCAGCATCTATGTACATCAAGGATATTGGTCTGCAGTTTTCTTACTTTGTTGTGTCTTTACTTGGTTTTGTAATTAGGATAATGCTAACTTTGTAAAAAGAGTTTGGAATTCTTCCCTCTTCTTGAATATTTTGGAAAGGTTTGAGAAGGATAGATGATTGTACTTTGAATTATTGGTAAAATTTGCCTGTAAAGCCACCTTGTCCATGGTTTTTCTTTGCTGGGAGGTTTTTTGTTTTGTTTTTTTTAAATTACTGCTTCAATTTCACTCATTCTTATTGGTCTATTCATGTTTTCTTTTGCTTCTTGATTCAGTTTTGGAAGACTGTATGTTTCTAGATATTAATCTATTTCACCCATGTTGTCCAATTTCTTGGTGTACAGTTGTTCATAGTATTTCCTTACATCCTTTGTATTTCTATGGTATCAGTTGTTACTTCTCTTTCATTTCTGATTTTATTTACTTGGGTCCTCTTTCTTTCTTTCTTGATGAGTCAAGGGTCATCAATTTTGCTTATCTTTTTAAAGAACCAACTAATGGATTCATTGATCTTCTGATTTTTTTTTTTTTTTTTTAGTTTCTACATCATTTATTTCTGTTCTGGTCTTGATTATTTTCTTCCTTTTACTCACCCTGGGCTTTGTTTGTTGTTATTTTTCTAGTTCTTTTAGGCATAGGATTACATTGTTACCTTGCTATTTTTCTATCTTTTTAGGTTGGCCTGTAATACTTTGAACTTCCTTTGCAGGACTACTTATGCTGTGGCCATAGTTTTGGGTTGCTGTGGGTTCATTTTCATTTCTTTACAAGTACTTTTTGATTCCTTTCTTGACCTCATTGCTGACCCATTCATTATTTGATAACATGCCATTTAGTTTCCATGTCGTTGAATGTTTTTGAGTTTTAAATTGATGTTTATTTATATTTTCAAGCTCTTGTGATATGAGAAAACTCTTGATAAGATTTCAGTTGTCTTGAATTTGTTAACACTTATTTTGTGTCCTACCATGTGGTCTATCTTTGAAAATGAGCCATGTGCACTTGAGAAAAATGTGTATTCTGTTCCGTTTTGATGAAATGTTCTGTAAATGTCAATTGAATTCATTTGATCTAGTGTGTGATTTAAAGTAGCTGTTACCTTGTTGATTTTTTGTCTGGAAGATCTATTCATTGGCAACAGTTGGGTGTTAAACCCCCCTAAAATGACTATACTGCTATCCTTATCTTCTTTTTAGTCCTCCAAGATATTTTTATATATTTTGGTGCTTCTATATTGAGTGTATATGTGTTTACAAGGGTTGTATCCTCCTGCTGAATAGAATGGACCCTTTTAGTAATAAATAGTGACCTTCTTTGTCTCTTGTTATGATCTTTGTTTTGAAGTTCATTTTGCCATATATAAATATTGCTACTCCATCTTTTTCTGTGTGACCATTTGCTTGGAATATATTTTTTCATCTCTTTCCTTTCAGTCAGTGTAAATCCTTTGTTTGAGGTACTTCTCTTTTAGACAGAAAATATACAGTTCATTTTCTTATCCATTCAGCTCTGCTGTGTCTTTTGAAAAGAGTATTTAATTCATTTACATTTAAGGTTATTATTGATAGGTACTTATTCATTGCCATACTTCCACTTGAAACCTGTGTTCCTCTCTCTCTGTTTCTTCTTCTTCTTAAAGTAGTCCATTTAGCACCTTCTTAAAGCAGTCCTTTCAGCATCAAATTGAGGAAATATACTCCATTAGATTTTTCTTTTTGGTCTGGGAAACTGTTTTTCCTTTTTTATTTTTTAAAAATTCTTCTTCGGTATATTTTATTGAGTATGCCATTATACTTGTCCTATTTTTTTCCCCTTATATTCCCTCTACCCTGCATCCCATTTCATCATCCCAACACTTCTTAGTCCATGTCCCTGGGTGACACACACCAGTTCTTTGGCTTATTAATTTCACACAATACTCCCAACCTCCCCATGACCTCTTTGTTTTTGTTTGTATTTGTCAACATTTTCCCTTCACCACTTTCCCCAGCCCCACCCATCACCACATCCCACCCTCAAGCCTTACCCCATTTGGTTTTGTCAATGGGTCCTTTGTACATGTCCTTCATGACCCTTCCCTTCCCTCTTCCCCTCTGGTTACTGTCAGTTTGTTTTTTATTCAGTGTTGCTAGTTATATTTTGCTTGCTTGTTTATTTTGCTGATTAGGTTCCACTTATAGGTGAGATCATACGGTATCTGTCTTTTACTGCCTGACTTATTTCACTTAGCATAATGCTCTCCAATTCCACAAATGTTGTTGTGAAGGTTAGCAGCTTCTTTCTGCTGCATAGTATTACATTGTGTAAATGTACCAGTTTTTGATCCACTCATTTACTGTTGGGCACTCAGGTTGCTTTCAATTCTAGGCTATTGTAAATTGTGCTGCTATGAACAATGGGGTGCATAAGTTCTTTTGAATTGTTGTTTCAGGGTTCTTAGGGTATAATTCCAGCAGTGGAATTGGGGTCAAAAGGCAGATCCATTTTTAGTTTTTGAGGAAATTCCAAACTGTTTTTCACAGTGTCTGCACCAGTCTGCATTCCCACAAAACCGCGCTAGGGTTCCATTTTCTCCACATCATCTGCAGCACTTGTTGTTTGTCGATTTCTTTATGATAGCCATTTTGGCTGGGTAAAGTGGAATCTCATCAGGGTTTTAATTTGCATCTTTGATTGATAGTGATGCTGAGCATCCTTTCATGTGCCTCTGGGCTCTGTGTACATCCTCTCTGGAGAAGAGTCTTTTTAGGTTCTTTGCCCATTTTTTAAATGGATTGTTTGTCTTCCTAGACTGGAGTTATGTGAGTTCTTTATGTATTTTTGAGATGAAGCCCTTGTCCAAAATATAATTGGCAAATATATTTTCCCATACAGTTAGCTCCCTTTTCATTTTGCTGATGTTTTCTTTAGCCATGCAGGAGCTTCATATTTTAAAGAAGTCCCATTTGTTTATCCTTTCCTTTATGACCCTTACTCTAGGGAACATATCAGTGAAAATATTGCTGCATGGAATATCTGAGATTTTCCTGCCTACGTTCTCCTCTAGGACTTTGATGGTGACACAACTTATATTTAAGTCTTTTATCCACCTTGAGTTTATTTTTCTGTGTGGTGTAAGGTAGTGGTCAAATTTCATTTTTTTACATGTAGCTATCCAGGTCTCCCAACACCATTTGTTCTGAGATGTTTTTATTCCATTTTATGCTTTGTTCCCTTTGTCAAACATTAATTGACCACAGAGACATGCATTTATTTCTGGACTCTCTATTCTGTTCCATTGATCTGTGTGTCTGTTCTTATGCCAGTACCAGACTGTTTTGATTACAGTGGCCTTATAATATAGTTTGATGTCAGGCATTGTGATCCCACCTGCTTTGTTCTTTGTCAAAATTGCTGCAGCTATTCTGGGTCATTAATGGCTCCATACACATTTTTGAAATGTTTGTTCTATACCTGTGATGTATGACATTGGTAATCTAATAGGGATTGCATTGAATCTATAAATTGCTTAGGGTAGCATGGACATTTTGATGATGTTAATTCTTCCAATCCATGAACATGTAATATGCTCCCATTTATTTGTGTCTTCCTTAATTTCTTTCTTCAGGGTTGTGTAGTTTTCTGAATACAGGTCTTTTACTTCCTTGGTTAGGTTTATTCCTAGGTACTTTATTTTTCTTGTTGCTATTGTAAATGGGATTCTATTTTCTGATTTCCAATTCTGATATTTCATTGTGTGTATACAAAAGTGCCTTCAATTTCTGAATATTAACTTTGTATCCTGATGTTTTGCCAAATTCACTTATTAGGTCACGTTGTTTCTTGGCGGAGTCTATCGGGTTTTCTATGTACACTATCATGTCATCTGCAAACAATGACAATTTTACCTCCTCCTTTCGAATTAGATGCCTTTTATTTTCTTTTCTTGCCTTATGGATATGACTAGGACTTGTGAAAGTTTTAGTTTTTGTCCATTGTGTACAGTATTGGATGTAGATTTCTCATATATAGTCTTTATTATGTTGAGGTATACCCCCTTTATTCCCTTTTTGCTGAGTGTTTTTTTATCATAAACAGGTGCTGTACCTTATCAAATGCATTTTCTGCATCTGTTTATTTGATCATGTGATTTTTGTCTTTCCTTTTTGTTTATGTGATGCATTAATTTATCGATTCGCTATTATTGTACCATCCTTGCATCCCAGGGATCAATCCCACATTATCATGTTGTATGATATTTTTAATATATTGCTGGGTGTGGTTTACCAATACTTTGTTAAGGATATTAGTATCTATGTTCATCAGTGATATTGGCCTGTAGTTTTCTTTGTTGTGTCTTTATCTGGTTTTGGGATTAGGATCATGCTGGCCTCATAAAAAGAGTTTGGGAGTCTTTCCTCTCCTTGGATTTTTTGCAGTAGTAGTAGAAGGACAAGGGTTAGCTCTTCCTTAAATGTTTTATAACTTCTCCTCTGAAAGCCTCTGGTTCAGGGCTTTTGTGTTCCTGGAGTTTTTTTTATTACTACTTCAATTTCGCCAGCTTGATCAGTGTGTTCAGGCTTTCTGCTTCTTCACTCAGCTTGGAAGATTATATATTTCCAGAAATTTGTCCATTTCACCCAGGTTTTCAAATTTCTGGTACATATTTCATTGTAATTTCTTATAATCCTTTGTATTTCTGTGGTATCAGCTGTAATTTCTCCTCTTTCATTTCTTATTGTGTTTATTTGCATCCTCTCTTTTTTTTCTTGATGAGTCAGCTTAAAGGCTTGTCAGTGTTAGTTAGCTTTTCAAAGAACCAACTCTTGTATTTATTGATCTTTTGAATTTTTCTTTTACTCTATCTTATTCACATTGGTTCTGATTTTGATTATTTCCTTCCTTCTGCTTGCTCTGGACTTTATTTGTTGTTGTTTCTCTAGTTCTTCTAGATGTTGTGTTAGGTTATTTATTTGAAATATTTCTGTCTTTTTCAGGTAGGTCCATATTGCTATGAACTTCCCTCTCAGTACTGCTTTCGCTGTTTCTCATTTGTTTTGGACGGTTGTATGTTTATTTTCATTTGTTTCCAGAAATTTTTTGATTTCTTCTTTGAGCACTTTCTTGACCCATTCATTGGTAATAGCATGCTATTCAGTATCCATGAGTTTGAATATTTTTGCATCTTTTCCTTGATGTTGGTTTCTAATTTTAAGCCCCCATGGTCACACAAAATGCTTGATATAATTTTAATTTCCTTAAATTGTTGAGGTTTGTTTTCTGTCCTATCATGTTGTCTCTCTTTGAAAATATTCCTTGTGCACTTGAAAAGAATGTGTACTTTGTTTCTTTGGGATGAAGGGCTCTATACATATCAGTTAAGCCCATTTGATGTATTGTGTCATTCAGTTCCACAATATCTTTGTTGATTTTTTGTTTGGATGATCTATCCATTGTTGATAGTGGGGTATTAAAATCCCCTGCTATAAGTGTGTTGCTGCGTATATCTTTGTTGAAGTTCTCCACGATTTTCCTTATATATTTGGGTGCTCCTATGTAGGGTACATATAGATTTACAATGTTTGTCTTCTTGATGGACTCTTCCTTTGAGTATTATGAAGTGTCCTTCTGGATCTCTTTTTATGGCCTTTGTTTTGAAGTCTATTTTGTCTGATATAAATATTTCATTCCATGTTAATTATTCCTGTCCATTTGCTGGGAGTATTTTTTTTCCAACCCTTTACTTTCAGTCTGTGTGGGTCTTTTGTTCTGAGGAGGGCTCTTGAAGGCACCACATGTGTGGGTAGTGTTTTCTTGTCTATTCATCTACTCTATGTCTTTTAACTGGACCATTTAATCCATTTACATTAACAGTTAATATTGATAGGTACTTATTCATTTTTTCCCATTGTACCTGTGTTCCTTTCTCTCTCACTCTTTTCCTTCATCTTCTTAAAGCAGCCCATTTAGCATATCTTACAATGCTTGTTTGGTAGAGGTGCATTCTTTTAGCCTTCTTTTGTCTGCAAAACTCCTTATTTCTCCTTCCATTTTAATTGAGAGCCTTGCTGGGTATAGTATTCTTGGTTGCAGACCTTTGCTTTTCATTACTTGGAATATTTCTTGCCATTCCCTTCTGGCTTGTAGAGTGTCTGTGGAGAAGTCAGCTGCTAGCCTTGTCAATGCTCCCTTTTATGTTACTTCCTGTGTCTCCCCTGCTGCCTTTAAGATTCTCTCTTTGCCTTTGATATCAGCCATTTCAATTATAATGTGTCTTGGAGTGGTCCTTTTTGGGTTCCTCTTGATTGGACCCACTGTGCTTCCTGGACTTGTGTGACTTTTTATCTCCTTAAATTAGGGAAGTTTTTCATCATTACTTTTTCAAACAGATGTTCTATCCTTTGCTCCTCTTCCTCTTCTGGTATTCCTATTATGTGGATGTTATTACTTTTCATGTTGTCCTGAATTCCTTTCTTACCCGTTCATTCCTTTTGAGCCTTTTTACATTTTCTTACTCTTTCTTGGATTTTTTTCTATCATGTCCTCCAGCTTGCTTATTTGATCCTCTGCTTCATCTAACCTGATTTTGATTCCTTCCAGTGTGTTCTGCACTTCAGAAATTGTATTATGCATTTCTTCTTGGTTCTTTTTGAATAGTCTATGTTCTTTTTTATACTGATATAGCTTGCAGTAACTTCCTCATAGTTTCCCTGTAGTTTTTCATAATTCTCACTGAGCTCATTGAGCTCATTGAGCTCATTGAACTCCCTCATAACCATTGTTTTGAACCCAATATCTGATAGATTACTTGCCTATTCCATTTAGTAGTCTTCCTAGGCATTCCTCTTTTCCTTTCGGTTGGTGGTTGTTTCTTTGTTTTCCTTTTATTTGTCTGTCTGAGCAAGACCACAAAGCCCAAGGAATCAAACCCAGGACAGCAGAAATAACTCTCCCCTGCAATCCCACTATCAACAGCAAATGAACCAGTGTTAATTAGGCTGTAAAGATATTAAAACTTATAAGAAAGGAGAGAAATAAACTATAGTATAAAACCTAGTGACTTAATATGCACCAACTTGATTGACATAAATGAATGTTAAAAATGTATGTTGTAAAGAAAATATTGCAAATCATGCAGAAGACCACAGTGGATTTCTTCTTGGTAACCTCTAGTATTTAACACTGTCTTTTCTTTATGGATCCACCTCTAACGAAGTCAGATGTTGACCCCGTCAGAATTTAAGCAGCCTGTTCAAGAATTCCCGAGAGCTGTTGTTTATGGCTCTCTCCTTCCATTGTTAATCTAGTCACTCTGCAGTCAGCAGTCAGGATTTAACACCATAGGGCAGCGTAGAATCCCTCCTTGGGCTGGGGTAATGTTTCCCTCAGGCTGTTGCTGCTCAGAGGGGAGTTTTTTTGTGTGAGCTTGATGGCTGCTGCCTTATGGGGGATGATTCATTACCAGGATCCCAGAAACTAGTCTCTCAGTTTTTTCCCCAAAGTCTCTGTCCCCAGCCTCTCGTCTTGCATTTTTAGTCCACTCTGCCCCACCTTTGCATGGATCTACTATCTGTGGCTGCCACTCTACACTCAGCAGTCAGCCATAAGCACCACAGGGCCAGGGCAGAGTCACACTGGGAAGCAGGGCTGCGGTTTATTCTCAGGCTACCACAGCTCGGGGGAGTTGTCTGCCTGAGTAAGATGGCTGCTGCCACGTGGGGGTGGCTCTGCATCAGGATCCCTGTGGATATTTTCTGAGATCTCTCCCCAAAGACTCCATCCCCAGTCTTTCCTTGGTGTTACAAGCCCACTCTGCCCCTGCCTTTTCTGGAGCCCAGGGTAAGTGGCTGCAGATGAAAGTTTACATGTTGGCCCTTTAAACAGCTCCTTCAGTCTCCTGCTGCCTGGCAGAGGGCAATCCTGCTACTTTTCACAACTGCTTGCTATTTGTATACTTTTTGGGCTCTGGTGTTGTAGGCTGGGCATCCCCACTTATGGTTTCGACCTCACTGTTTTCAGGGGGATTCTACTGACCACTCAAATATCCCTCTGGCGCTGCTGTCTGAGGGTACCCAGCCAGCCTTCTTGCATCTCTGCTGCACTCTTATCAGTCAGGTTGTGCTGAACTGATTCTTCTCTCTGTCCGGGGTTACAAGGCTTCTGTTTTGCTACTGTTCAGTTGTTTGCTCCAAGTGATTTCTCCACAACTTAGTTGTAATTCCAGATTGGCTCTGGGAGGAAGTCAATGTGCCTTACATTCACTCCTCTACCATCTTGATCTTTTCTTCTTTTTTAAATGAATGCCTTGCTGTATAGGGTCCTCTTGGTTGTAGGGCCTGGTTTTTCATTATTTGGAATTCTTCATGTCAGTCCCTTCTGGACTGAAATGTTTCTGTTGAGAAATCAGCTGACAGTCTTTTTGGAGATCCCTTGTACATAACTGATTGTTTCTTTCTTCTTGTCTTTAAGATTCTCTCTTTGTTTTTAAACTTTACCATTTTAGTTGTGATGTGTCTTGGTGTGGGTCTCTTTGGGTTCCTTTTGATTGGGAATCTCTGTGCTTCCTGAACTTGTATGACTTTTTACTTCACCAGGTTAGGGAAGTTTGCTGTCATTATTTCTTCAAACAGGTTTTCTATCCCTCGTGCCCTTTCATCTCTTTTTTTATCCCTATGATGTTAATGTTTTTATGTTTCATGTTGTACCAAAGTTCTCTTAACCCATTCTCATTATTTTAAAGCCGTCTTTCTTTATATTGGTCTCACCGGGTGATGTTTTATAGCTTGTCTTCCAAAATGCTGATTCAATGCTCTGCTTTGTCCAGCCTGCTTTTAATTTTTTCTTGTGCATTCTTAATATCAGATATTTCATTCTTCATTTCCCACTGGTTCTTATTCATAGTTTCTATGTCTATTTTTCATGCTGATTCAGTTCTAAGTTCCTTGAGCATCATTATAACCATTACTTTGAACTCTATGTATGTTAATTTGCTTTCCTCAATTTTGTTTAGCTCTTTTTCTGGGGATTTTTCCTTTTCTTTTGTTTGGCTGTTGTTTCTTTATCTCCCCATTTTAGCCATCTCTGTTTATTTCTATGTAGTAGATAGATCTGCACTTTGACTCCCTGTCTTCATAAGGTGGCCTTATGTGGTAGGAGTCCTGTGGGACCCAGTGGTGCAGTCTTCTTGACATACTGATCTGGATGCTCTAGGAATATCCTTTGTGTAGGTTATCTGAATTCTCCTGTTGTATTTAGTCCTGATTGTTGTTTACCCATTGGTTGTTGAGATCTCCCCTCTGGTTGGCTGAGAGGTTCAACTCCCCTGCATGTTTTTTATGCTGTTGTACAGGTGCTCACAGAACAAAGGAAAACAATGTAAAAAAAAAAAACCAACCAACAACAATAGCAAGATCAATGACAAAAGAGCAAAGAATAGTAAAAGTGAAAAAAGAAATAGAATATTAGAGAGGGGGAAAAAGGAAAAAATGAATAAGAGAAGGCTAAAGGAAAGAAAAGTGATTATAAGAGGAGAAAAGGAAGAGAACTTATATGATTAATGAAAAGAAAGAAGAAAATGGGGAAAAGGGTCAAAGAAAAATAGTAACAAAAATAAGGGAAAGAAAGAAGAATGGAAAGTGGGCTAAGCAAAGGTAAGAGCAAAATAAGACATGAAATAAAATATAGAGCAAGAAAAATAGAAGAAAAAATTATAAAATAGCTATGAGAAAAAATAACAGTGAAAAAGAAGAGAGTGGAGTTTCTGTCAGCAGAATTTAATGCTTGTCTTGGTCTCCCTTTGGATACAGCTCTGATGTTGTCTGAGGTTTATGTAAGTCAATGTCCAACGCTGCCCACATCTAGCCCTTGATAACCTGTTTATAGCTCTAAGTGATCCACAGTTTGTGGCTATTTTCTCTGGGCTTGGCTATGCACAGAATGTGCCAAGCTGTATTGCAAAGCTGGCTTTCATCAACACTGGGTCCAGTGGTGGGTCAACAAATGTCCCAAAGTACCACAGAATCTGTCTCTGCCTTTCTCTACCTGCCAGCCAGCTGTGAGTTATAAACTAGTTGTTGACCTGATTGATCCTGATAGAACTTCTGGTGGAATCAGGGGAATGGGATTATTGATCTCCTATGGGAGGTGGCTTTCAGATCTCAAGGAAGATGATGGGTATGTTCTCCTGCCTCCAGCTACTCTTCTGAGTCTATCTGTATTATTTCCCTGAACTTCTTAAGATGGAGTCCCTAGTAGGTTAATGGGTGGGGCCTCCAGAACCCAGATTTTGGGCCTGCTGGAAACCAGGAGGGTGTTTATGTGGTTCCCTTATTAGAGGGAAGTACCAATCTGGTTTCTGGGAAAGTATATGGAATGGTTGCACTCTAAAGCTGGTCTTTAATACCCCTGAGTCTGCATATGTTACCATTTCCCCAGAAGGGGTTAAGATGCAGGAGGGAAGAAAAGAAAGAAGAAAAGGGGAAAAATCTTAAAATAAAACAAAATAAAAAGCAAACAAATGAAAAAAAAAACCCAACAAAAAAGAGATAGGGTGTGGGGTGAGTGGGTTGCCAGAAGATGGAGCAAGCAGGAGTTGGGAGGTTTGGGAAAGTGGTATCCCACAGGGTTGGGTAATTGCTTTTCCCTTGGGAGTAGCTTGCTCTTCTCAGGAAAGATGGTTGTTGTAGAATCCAGGTATATCACAGCACAGAAATCCCCACAGCCACTCCCTCACTTCTGTACCCATTACCTCCCACCCCAGATTCACTGCACATAACTCCAGTCTGCACTGTCTTCCCTTTTTTCTGAGCCCATGGTGTGTGGCTGCAAACACAAAACCTGTGCTTTGGCTTCTTTGGAAAATAAGAATAGTGGCGTTGTCTACAATGCGCTATATCTCTACCCAGCAGGCAAAAACCCCACTGCCTTTCACTGGTGGATGCTACCTTGTCTTCTTATTCTAACACTTGCATTCTGTGCTTGGGATCCTGTTTTGGGGTCCCAGCTTCTCTCCTCTCAGGCAGAAACTCCCACAGTCATACTGCACCTGCATCCCACTGCCCATGTGAACAAGGCTGACCCCTTTACACTCCACCCGTCCTATTGGCCTGGAGGTGGTTTCTGCCCATCCTTGGTTAAAAGTAGTCTTCAGTTTATTTAAGGTAGCTATTTCTCTCTTTAGTTTTATTTCCAGTTTGTTTCTAGGAGCAGGTGTGTGAAAGGCCCACCTATTCTGTCACCATCTTGCAATCCCACCTCAGCTCTGGATTTCAATTTTCTTTCCTCAAAGGAGAATTCCAAATCCAAGGTGACATTGTATTGCCAACCTAAACAAAAAGCCAGCCAAGTATCCTCCAGCAAATGGATTTATTCAGGAACAACAAAGAACTGCAATCTGGAAGATGCAAATATGCAGGCCATGAGCAAGTTTACTGAAACAGAGGAGAGGAGGCTCCTTTGTAGGTGCGAGGAGGAAGTCCTTCCTGTAATGCTTTGTGATGGGCTGGGGGTGAGATCTCTTCCTTATGTCTTCCACACTTCATTTTAAATTACGTTTTCTGTTCCTCATTTAGTACAGAACAAACTATTTGAAAGCGTTTTTAAAAATAATTTATGTAATTATATATATTGATTTTAGAGAGAAAGGAAGGGAGAGAAAAACATCCATGTTAGAGAGAAACATGGAGCAATTGCCTCCCATACACTCTGACCAGGGATTGAATCTGCAACCTAGGTATGTGCCCTGACCCGGGAAAAGCATCCCTAATACTCCAGTGCACCGGATGATGCTTCAACCAACTAAACCACACCGGACAGAGCAAAAGTGTTTGTTTTTAAACAGGAAGAATGTCCAAAGACTTTTTCTTAATCAAAAGCCTGGGAAACCAGATATTTTACTATAGATAAGTCTGTTAGATGATTCAGAAGCAATGAATATATTCTTATTAAAAAGGGTTTAAACTCTTAAACAGTTCAAAAGGCTTCCTTTTCCTGCTTTGTTTTTTATTCTGGCTTTAAGATAAAATTTTGATATAAAAACACATTTCCAAGTTAAAAATAAGGTGTGACACTTAAAAGTACTTTTTTACTTATGATTCTTTTTACTCATCACTAATAATATTAAAAGAAAAAATGAAAGCTGACAAGTAAAACATTTGTTTTGTTTTGGGTTTTTTGGACCAAGTTTTGATTAAAAAATTACGTGTCATGCACCTACTTCTCAGTATATTATTTTACACTATCTCCAATGCAACCCTTAATTAGGACTCCACCCTGACTCTCCTTTATGTATGAGTCTACACCTGGTCTATGTAGCAAAGTCTGCATGGGATAACACTCCTACATTTTTAATGCTGCAAACTTTAAACCATGTACATATACTCTTGTTTGTCAGTGTCAACTAACCTGTCTTCTTATCCTTAGCTTTTTTCAGAAAATAGTGTAGTCTGGATTTTACCTTCTGGAAATGCATTTAAAGTTCTCCACAGGATCCTGCTGAAAGTTCTCACTTACAGTTGGGGTGAAACAGAGATATTTCCTATCACAGTCGCTTGGGGAGTGGATGGTGAGGCTTAAAACAGAATTTTTCAGAGAAATGTTCTTTATAATTCTCTAACAATATCCGTTCTCAACTAATTTATACCCTCAATATGGATGAGAGGCTTTAGAGAGTCCTAGTACTTCCCATCTATTTAAAAAAAGATAATACCTTATTGTGAAATGTACTGCCTTAGGTTCTGAGCTGATTCTCTCATTTTAAAATCTTAGAATGTTCATTAAATGCCAGGCATTAGACTACACACGTCACATGTTTTATCTCGTAAATCATACAGAATCTATGAGATATATGCCTTTAACATGTTCATGTTTTCATATTGTAAATAATACTGCAATGAACATAGTGGTGGACATATCTTTTCAAGATAGTGTCTTTAATTCACTTGGATAATATCCAGAAGTTGAATTACTGGATCATATGGTGGCTCTATTTTTAATTTTTTGAGGATGGTGCAATCTATGATATTTTCCACCTTTCTTAGGTTCACAGAAAGAATAATGTCAACTTTGCCTTTAATCGTGGTAGTTTCCTTTACATAGGGGAACTCACATTATTATTTCTTTCTCTCCATACTCACAATTTCTGCTACTTGAGTAATGTTTTACTTATATTACATATTTATCATATATCAGATTCTTTCTATAGTAGATATATTATAAATTTTAAAATTATATAACTGTATCAAGTGTCTGATATGGTAGATGGATGAATTCATTTTTAATTATAATTTATTGATTATGCTATTACAGTTGTCCCAATTTTACCCCCTTGGTTCCCCTCCACTCAGCATTCCCTGATACCTCAGGCAACCCTCACACCATTGTTCATGTCCATGGGTCACTGCATGTAAGCTCTTTGGCTACTCCATTTCCTATACTATACTGTATACTACCATGACTATTCAGTAACAATCTAATATTTTTCTTAATCTCCTCACCTCTTCACTCATTCACTCACACCTGCCTCCCATCTGTCAACCATCAAAATGCTCCCAATGTCCATGACTCTGTCTCTATCTTCTTGTTTTGTTTACTTAGTTTGTTTTTAATATTCAGTTGTTGATAGATATGTATTTATTGCCATTTTATTGTTCCTAATTTTGATCTTGATTTCTTAAATAAGTTCCTTTAACATTTCATGTAATAATGGTTTGGTAAAGGTGAACTCCTTTAGTTTCTTCTTGTCTGGGAAGCTTTTTATCTGCCCTTTTATTCTAAATGAAATCTTTGTTGAACAGAGCAATCTTTGCTGTAGGTCCCTAATTTCATGACTTTGAATATTTCTTGTCAATCCCTTCTATCTTGCAAAGTTTCTTTTGAGAAATCAACTGACAACCTCATAGGGACTACCCTGTTGGTAACTAACTGTTTTTCTCTTGCTACTTTTTAAGATTCTATCTTTATCTTTAACCTTTGGTATTTTAATTATAATGTGTCTTGGAGTGATCCTGTTGGTATCCATCTTGTTTGGAAATCTCTGCTCTCTGGACATGCATGTATATTTCATTCAGCAAATGAGGGAATTTTTCTTTCATTACTTTTTTCCAGATAGATTTCCAATTTCTTGCTCTTCCTGTTCTTCTTTTGGCACCCTTATGATGAAAATGTTGGAATGCTTTAAATTGCCCCAGAGGCTGCTTACACTATCTTCATTTTGGGTTTTTTTTTTTAATTCTTGTTCTGATGGGTTGTTTTTTGCTTCCTTATGTTCCAAATAATTGATTTAATTTTTGGTTTCATCCAGTCTACTGTTGTCTTCCTGTAAATTTTTATTTCAATAGTGCATCCTTCATTTCTGACTGAGTCTGTTATATGCTGTTGAGGTCCTCACTAAGTTCCTTGAGCATCTTTATAGCCAATTTTTTGAACACTGTATCTGATAGCTTGCTTATCTCTACTTGTTTAGGTCTTTTTATGGGTTTTTAATCTGTTCTTTCATTTGAGCCATGTTTCTTTGTCTTCTCATTTTGGAAGCCTCCCTGTGTTTGATCCTATGTATTAGGTAAAGCTTCTGACTTCCTGTCTTGGTAGTGTGGCCTATTATAGTAGGTGCCCTGCAGGATTCAGTGGCATAGTCGTCCCTATCACACAGGTTGGTATTTGAGGTATGCCCTTTGTGTGGGTTAAGTAGTCCCACGCTCCTCCTGTAGTGTGGCCTTGATTGCTGTTGGGAGGTCAATGGGAGGGATTTACACCAACCAGTCAGCTGCAAGGACTGGCTATGACCACTGACCACCAACCTTTACCCTCCATAGAGGATCAGCTGTGCCAGGGCCAGGTGTTGGTTCTCCACTGTGGCATATAGCTGTCCACAGGGTATGCAGGCTCTGGGGGTTTTCCAGGAGGTGTGGGCCAAGGTCAGCCCCATCCTATGTTCTGCTCAGGGGAATCCTGCATGAGTATAAAGCAACCTGAGATGGCTGGTACTTGTGCTGGGCTTGGAGGTCTCTAGGCAAAGCCACGTTGTGAATTTAGGATGGCTGCTGCTAGTACCAGGCATGGGACCACTTAGCAAGAGGAATGGAAGCTGAGGGCTCACTGATTCTGGCTGTTGCTTGTTTGACAGGATTTAGGAAGTTGTGAAGCATGAGAACATGAGTCAAGACCAGCCACTCATATGTAAAAGTCATGGGTAACAGTTTGGGTGGGCCTATTATTTGGGTGGGACAGACTCTCAGGGGATCTCCAGCGTGGGGCAAACAGTGTTAGCTATGTTGATAGAGTCTCAGATGTGGTACCTGCCTGCTGGCTCTGTGGTTCTGTGGTGGGGAGGGTTCAGAAGAAGGACAATAGCCCACCTTTCTGTCTGGGAGAAGAGCATCTCCCAGCTCCCACCTTGAAGTCAGCACTTCAGTTCCTCCCTGTGCACCAGTGTTACCTTTCAAACTGCTACCATAGTATGGGATCTCAGAGGGTGTGAGACTGAGTACACCTGTGTGTGGGTTCTTTAAGGGGTACTATTTGGACTCCAGAAGTTTCTTCCACCCACTAAAGCCCTGCTGGATTTTGCAGCCAGAAATTATGGATACTTATTTTCCTGGCACTGGAACCCTGGGCTGGGTGACCTGGGGTGGGTCTGGGACTATTCACTCCTGAGATATCCCTCCTGAATTTTTACTCATCACTTGTGGATGTTGGACCAGCCCATTCTGCATCTCTGCTCCTCCTACCAGTCTTGATGGATGGTTTCTTTAATTCTGTATTGTCAGACTTCCATTCAGCTTGATTTCTTATGGTTCTCAATGATGGTTGTTCTATATTTTAGTTGTAATTTTGATGTGGTTGTGTGATGAGGCAAACTGTGTTTACCTATGCCACCATCTTGACTGGAAGTCATGAATTCTTTCAGTAATAAAGAAATCAAGAATAATGAGCTTACATACTTTTTAAATTAATGGGCTTAAATATTGGCTGATATTTTTCTCTCAAGAAAAAAAGAAATGTTTTTGTAAATTGGACTTTCATGAAGATGATGACTAATGACCAGTAATACTTCTAGTGACCCAGAATTATGGAAATATCAGCATATTACATTCAGGTGAATCCACTAACCACATAGGTGATTTTGAAATACATGACTGAGTCTACAGCCATACCACCCTGAATGCACCCTATCTCATCTGAAATATGTAGTTGACCCTGACTATAGGTAATGTGATTTGAAATGTAACCAGGTGGAATTTTGGCTTTAATGCATCATCACAACAGAATATTTGATGTATCTCTTGCTTTCTTTAACATGACACACTTTGATAACAATGAATTGTTTAGTTTTAGTCATTAGACTTCAGAGGTTTCAATTTTTTAATCTTCTAATTATATGATCCCTTAATAATGAATGCATTTTCAGCAAGAATTTACATGAAAGCTCAGATAAAGTTATAGGCAGTGTATTAACTCACATAGAAAATGCTTTGCTTCAAAATTATAGTTGCCTATGAATAAAAGGAAATTATTGTAAATTTTTGGCTAGTAGGAAATTGCTAAGCCATATCCCTCTTCCTGGTTTAGGAGGCAATATAATATTAATCAGATATCAAATTCAAACCAACCCAAAGATTGATTAAAATTTTGTATTTCTTTTGTCTTTTTTTTTTTTAAGAAAGGGAGGGAGAGAAACATTAATGTGTGATGGCCCCTTATACACCCCCAATTGGGAACCTGGCCTGCAACCCAGGCATGTGTCCTGACTGGGAATTGAACTGGAGACCCTTTAGTTTGCAGGCTGGCACTCAATCCACTTAGCTACACCAGCCAGGGAAAAATTTTGTATTAAACTTATTTTAGAATTAGTTCACATAAAATTTAAGATCATTTCTATATAAATACTATGGTTTAATGTTTTTAGAGAGATTCCTAATATGTCACAAATGTAATTTCATAAATATAATTACATATTATTTCCTGATGTTTTAATATTTATATTGCAAAACCTTGCTTAATTGTTAGAAACCACAATAATTTGCATCTTATTAAGTGTTAGAGCTTATTATATTTCTAGCCATGTTCATATAGTGTAGCGTTTTTATCTTTTGATAACCTATTACTTGGCAAAACTAATCCCCTAAAGAGTATTGATCCTTTACAAAATAATTCATGAAAAAGAAAATCAGGATACAGGAAATACTATTCTTCATTCATCAATGCGTCATGGCCATTATATCTGCTATGTGAGATATTGTGCAGTAGCATCTCTCTAGAGTATTTCTAATGTTGCATCTTGGCTGATTGCTAAATATTGACTATTACTTAATTTTTTAAAGAATGCATGTAATTGAGTGAAATGTGTTCTCTAAATAATTTGATAAAATCACTTCTATTGACAGAGTTATTCACAAATAAGAGAAGTTTAAAGCCTGACTCCTTGAACCAAGATACTCATGACAGTTTTAGTAAAAGAAGGTATCACTGAGGATTTTGTTCTCGTTGGTATTCGCATCTTGTCCCATGCTCTTGAGTGGTGGGTCTGCATGGTAGACATAGGTTCAACAACCTCTCCTCTCTCTCTTGAGTACAGAGGAAGGTTGAATCCCCAGACCCTCCTACAGGTAGGTTGGAGTCATGTAACTGGCTTTGGTGAATGGAATAGAGAGAAAGAATTGTAGCCTGGCCATGAAAGACACCATCCTATGTGATCTCACCTGCTGTCTGGAAGTAACATGTGCTGAGATAATGGAAACACATGGTGGTGGGAACCTGGACCCTGGGATCCTGCTCTTGAATGGAACTGCCCAGAAAAATAGTTCAGCCAGGCACATTTGTATTGGATTTTGTGTGGGTGTCAAATAAGGGTTTGTTGAATTAAGCAACCAAGATTTTTACTTGTTTGTTATAGCAACTAACAAGTACTATCCTGAGTCATTCAACTGGCAAAAATGCAAGTTTTTCTGAGGGATTTAAAAAGTAAAAATTCCCAAATTTGGACATAAAATGAAAGTACTTTGAATGATGATTCTTATGTTCTTAACATTTAGAAATCTATGCAGAAAGAATTTCACAAAACATTTAATAACTAGACTATATATATGAATAAAAAAGGTATATCTTTAGTTTTAGGATAAGTTTTAGAATTATTTTTGGATAGTGTTGTCAGAGCATTGTTTATACAAGAGATGACAGAGACATACATGCAGCTTTTCAAAAAATTAATGTACTTTAACGAAATATTTTTAAAAATAGCTTATTGCTTAGTTGCACATTTCCAGAACATAACCAAAGCTCCAGAGTAGACTGCATACTTTCTGTTAGCCCACAGAGGAATAAGTAGAATTGAGTACATTTTGAGGAGAAAGCAAAAAATTAGACAAATCAGTAATCAAAATCAGCTTCAATAGACTATGTCAGATAATGTCTTTTGGGATTTAATATAAAATGACCTAGAGATCTTTGCAGACAAGGTTTTCAGTTGATCTACTGAGAAAGTTCACAATGGCCATTTTTTCCAAAGGCAAAGGATTCATTATATTCAGTCTTTATGTTCAGTGTAGGAATTAAACATATTCTCTTCTCTTAGGAAGTTATGTCAGAGGGACTCAAGGCTATTGGATTGAAATCTTAGTTTAGAAACCATTGCTTGTTCTCAAAAAAATGAAATGCCTTATAATATGCAAGAAAAAACTCACATTTTGTTTACTTGTTTATTTTATTGATTAAGTTCCACTTATATTGACAAAAAAAAAAAAAGAAAAGTGGACAGGGAGAGGCTGGGAGTAGTGTGGGAAATTAAGAAGCCAAAGAACTGGTGTGTGCAGCCCGTGGACATGGACTAAGTTGTGTGGGGATGACAGGGTGGGGTACAGGGTGGAGGGGATAAAGGGGGAAAAATGGGACAGAAGTAATAGCGTACTCAATAAAATATATATAAAAAAACAAACCTCACATCAGTTATTTATTTTAAAAATGTCCTTGCACATATAAAATTTCACAAAAATTGTTCATAGTTACCACATATTAGAAGTTAAATTTAAGTTATCAAGATCTATTCCATTGAAATACTGGATTCCTAACATAATACTTCCTAGATCTACTTGTAATAAATGAATTCATGATTCTCTGTCCATCTATTTTCAGGCCTTGGGTATACTGGAAAGATATATTGGTAAAAGATATATTGGTAAGAGATACATAGATCTCTTAGAGAGGTAAATTGCACTGAAAAAATAGGAAAAAATATTAAAAAAGAAATCATAGCTTTAAATAAGTGCTGTGAAATAAGTGAATTTTCCTAGGCCTGAAAGATAGCAAGTGTGGATACATTGATGGGAAAGAGAAAGATAAAATCTGGGGAAGAAGTTGTAAATACCAATGAGAGGTCTGGCTTGCGCATTGACTTTTCAGGACAGAGTAAGTAAAGAAATCACCTTTGGACTCCCTAGAGCCCAGTGCATAATTTATGAGTTAGTTTATGAAGTAATCAGGTAAATGGAGAAGAGGGTCCAATCAACTACTCCTAGGTTAAAGGGATAGTGACAATAATGTTAAAAATGACTAATAACAATATCTTTTTTATTGTAGTTGTTCCATTACCATTTTCCCCTTTATGTCCCCTTCTTGCTTGCAGTCACCACCTTGTTGTCCATGTCCATGAGTCCTGTCTTTATAAGCTACATGTTTATTTCTATATATATGATCAAAAAACATATTTTTTCATCCGTGGATTAGACATAATAATCATCCATACTGAGCATTTTATGAACCTACTACTGTTCTGGGGACTATTTAAAATCAGACCTGCCTTAAAGATTACAGGTCAGCTTAGCGATACAAAGAAAGACCCCTAATGATACAAAACACTGTTAAATGTTAAATAATTTTTCCCAACTCTACACATATTAGCAATTTAGATGAAAAGATAGTCAATGGACTAGTAGTAAAAAGAGGTAGGACATTCAACTTTATATAGATTCAGACCCATTATGCAATTTAAGTTCCGAAAATTGAATCCTAGAGAGGAAACATCTTGCTCTGCTATTTACATTTTTTAATCATTTCCATTTTTATCATATCCTTTTTTCCATCTTTGTATTCCTCACATCTGTCTTTCAAACACCCCACCCCCAGGCACATGCACACACATACAACCACATATGTGAATGGCTAATAAGACAGGCTAGAATAATTATTTTTATTCTTTTATCTGCATATCCAAAACTTTGACAAAAAAAAATCCAAAAAAAAAACTACCCTTACTCATAGATGGTGTTTGTGCTTTATTTTCAGAATTCTTAATATTCAAGATGTGTGTTTTACTTTTCCGGTTAGAAGGTGGCTATCCATACATCAAAAGGAGACATAAATTCTTCATTATTTTTAATGAAAACATTTCATTTAGGTTTCAGATTATTAACTCATTATTCATTTGATTAAGCCATCTTGATTTTTAAAATTGTATGGCTCTTTCTCTGCTGACAATAAAAAACAAATAGGTGAAAAGAGAACATCATTTTTTTATGAAGGCTAAAGAAATACCTTTATTATTTTCATTATTGCAATGACAAAGCAAATCAAGGTGAGACCTTACTTATTATTTCCTTTTAGGCAAAGACACTAAACTATCAAGTCAACTGATTGAATTAAAGTAAAATGATATTGTTTTAATATTTTGTTCCCACTTTTCTTGCTAAACATAGTTCAACAGTGTAGAATGTTTTGCTCAATGCTTTCTCAGAATATAATGGTATGAAATTAAAAACATGCTTTGAGCTTGGTATATCTAACTATAGATTGCTTGATAAAGATTTAACATGATAGCTGTTATAGATTAATCTAATTTAAAGATTGTGCAGATACATAATCACTCACATGAGTGTGATGTCATAGAGATTTTTTCAGCAGTGAAAAAAATATATATTTTTTGCTGTAACTATGGTTTTTATTTTTTGTTTTTTGCTATTTTATTTTATTTTTTTCATTTACTTCATTGTTGTTCAATTACAGTTGCCCTCATGTTTCCCCCATTACCCTCTCCTGCCCTACCCAACCCCACCTTCCACATTCAATCTTCCCACCCCCCCCACCATTGTCTTTGTCCATGAGTCCTTTATACAAGTTCCTTGACTTGACTCTTTGCTTTCTTTCCCTTGTTATCCCCCTACTTCTCCCCTCTGGTCACTGTCAGTTTGCTCTTTATTTCCATATCTCTGGTTCTTTTTTGCTCACTTGTTTGTTTTGTTGATTAGGTTCTACTTATCAGTGAGATCACATGGTATTTGTCTTTCACTGCCTGGCTTATTTCACTTAGCATAATACTGTCCAGCTTCATCCATGCTGTCCTGAAGGATAGGAGTTCCTTCTTTCTTTCTGCTTCATAGTATTCCATTTTGTAAATGTACCATAGTTTTTTGATCCACTCATTTACTGATGGGCACTTAGACTGTTTCCAGCACTTGGCTATTGTGAATTGTGCTACTGTGAACATTGGGGTGCATAGGTTCTTTTGAATTGGTGAGTCAGGATTCTTAGGGTAGAGTCCTAGCAGTGGGATTGCTGGATAGAAAGACAGTTCCATCTTTAGTTTTTGAGGAAGTTATACACTGTTTTCCACAGTGTCTGCACTAGTTTGCATTCCCACCAATATTGTACTGGGGTTCCCTTTTTTCCACAATCTCATCAGCACTTGTTTGTTGATTTGGTTATGATGGTCATTCAGACTGGTGTGAAGTAGTATCTCATTGTGATTTTAATTCACATCACTCTCATGGTCAGTGATGCTAAGCATCCTTTTATGTGTCTCTGGGCCCTGTGTATGTCCTCCTTGGAGAAGTGTCTGTTCAGGTCCGTTGCCCATATTTTAATTGGATTGTTTGTCTTCCTGGTGTGAAGTCGTGTGCATTCTTTATACATTTTGGAGATCAAACCTTTGTCTGATATATCATTGGCAAATATATTTTCCCATACAGTTGGTTCCCTTTTCATTTTGTTTGCTGATGTTTTCTTTAGCCATGCAGAAGCCTTTTAAGTTTATGTAGCCCTGTTTGTTTATTCTTTCCTTGATATCCCTTGCTATGGGGGATATATTGGTGAAAATATTATTGTGTGGTATATCTGAATTTTCCTACCTATGTTCTCCTCTACAACTTTTATGGTGTCATGACTTATATTTAAGTCTTTTATCCATCTTGAGTTGGTTTTTGTGTGTGGTATAAGTTGGTGGTCATTTCATTTTTTTGCATGTAGCTGTCCAGATCTCTCAACACCATATGTTGAAGAGACTATTTCTACTCAATTTTATGCTCCTGCCCCCTTTGTGAAATATTAATTGACCTTAGAGGCATGAGTTTATTTCTGGGTTCTCTATTCTGTTCCATTGATGTATGTGTCTGTTCTTATGCCAGTACCAGACTGTTTTGATTACAGTGGCCTTATAATATAGTTTGATGTCAGGTATTCTGATCCCTCCTACTTTGCTCTTCTTTCTCAACATTGCTGCAGCTATTCAGAGTTGGTTACAGTTCCACTTAAATTTTTAAATATTTATTCTATATATGTGAAATATGTCATTGGTATTTTAATAGGGATTGCATTGAATCTATAAATTGTTTTAGAAAGTATGAACATTTTGATAATGTTAATTCTTCCAGTCCAGGAGCATCATATATACTTCCATTTATTTGTGTCCTCCTTAATTTTTCTTCAGTGTTCTGTAGTTTTTTGAGTACAGATCTTTTACCTCCTTATTTAGGTTTATTCTTAGCTACTTTATTTTTATTTTTACTATAGCAGATGGGATTTTTTCCTAATTGCTGTTTCTGATACTAATTGTTGGTGTACAAAAATACCTTAGGTTTCTGAATATTGACTTTTTATCTCACTGTTTTTGGCAAATTCACTTATTAGGTTGAGTATTTTTTTGGTGGAGTCTATAAGGTTTTCTATGTATACTAACATTTCATCCACAGAGTGACAGTTTTAGTTCTTCCTTCCTAATCTGGGTGAAGTATATTATATATAATCCAAAATACTTAACTATAAGCCTTCAAGTTCAAATACAGTCTTATTTTTTGTCACTCTTCCTCTGTAACAGATATATTTTTAAAAGCAAAGGTTACTTTTAACTTTATTTTTATGGAAAATATATAATACCTAAAAGAAGTAAAAATAAATAAATAGCATACCTGAAAGTAGTAAAGTTCCTCTTCAAATCTCCCCAATTCCCATTCCTAAGGTAATAAAACTTAATTATTTTCCTTGATTTTCTTCAAGACTTTAAGCACGCATTTATATGTTTGTATGCAGAAATTTTAATGTTATCATAAGTTGGATTTATTAACATTAATTATACATATTGATCTTCAATTTACCTTTCTAAATGGTATATATAGGATGTTTTCCTTTTTTAGTGTATTTTGACCTAATGTTTTCTTTAGAAATTACTCTTATATATACCACAGTATGGATGCACTATAGTTCATTTCAATATTCTTTAAAATATGAACATTTATATTATTTATAAATTTTGCTATGAGGCATCTTCCTGTTTATGTTTTCTTACACATTTATATTTCCATAGGTTGGGTGTGGAAGTGGAGTTACTTAGCCACACTGCATGCACAGTTCAAATTTTGTATATAGTGTCACATTTCATACTAGAGAGCACTACCAAACTTTACTACACTGCAGAGTATTCAAATCCCTGTTCCCCACACCAACAGTGGATATAATATTTCTTCAGACTTTGCTCATTGGGTGGATTAAAATGATCTTCCTTATCCTTGGACTCCATATTTGTAAATTGCTTACTCACTGAAACTGTTAACTCCAAATCAATAGTCATGGTGCTTTCTGGGTCATTCATGGCTGTGCTCAGAACCACAAACAGTTGGAGCCACCAAAGATCATGACCCAGCTGAAGAGTAAGAAGATGGAACTCTCTGCTGTGGCTTTTGGTTTCCTCTCTCAGGCTGTTCATGCCCATTTCCCACATTTTTTACTTGTTGGTGATTTCACTGTTTCCCATGGCTTCCACATGTAGCACTGAGATACTGTCTCATGTCCTCAGGGTGTGAGGGCTGTGATGTTCCTTAGATAAGCTTCATTCAGGCCTGAGTTACAGGGCTGTGGGTAGTGAGCTCAACATCAGTGAATCAGTCAACAATGTTTATTGCATAAGATGTCTTTAAACCAAAATACCCATAAAACATGCTAATGTATTGATTGGTTGATGAAAATGTTGTGACTACAGGTTCACAGAAACCTGATCCTGTGTTTCTCCTAGGAACATAATTATCATGAGAAATAAGAGCCAACTGTATATAATTTTAATTTGCCATTCTTAATTATTAATGTTGTAGAAGATCTTTTATATATTTTTTGATGTGTTTATTTCTGCTATTACCTGTTTATAGCTTTTGTCTGTTTTCTTTAAATTGTTCCTTTTTCATCAATTTGTGTGTCTTCCTTACATTAGTAGCTTAAGTTTTCCGGAGACATATATTGGAAATATTTTGCCCAGTCTACTCATTATCATTTTTCTGATATTTTTCCACAACCCTTGTTTAATGTAATGAGAGATATCCTCTCTCCCACACTTTATGGCTCCTTGGTTTTGTGTCTAATGTGCTATAGTTTGTTGTTGTAGTTGTTGTTTGTTTGTTTGTTTTTTCATAGTTGAGTGAATTATCTAGATTTTAAAAATATAATATAAGGATATTTCTACACCCAACAATGGTGTATGGCTAAGTTACTTAATACTGTATTTAATAGTTTATTGTTTTATAGTTAGTTTCAGATATGCATTTTAAAGGTGTATTTTTGGTCTGTTTTTGGACTCCTGACTATTGGCCTTGTTACTTTATTGTGTGAAGGATTAGGATGCTGTTACAATTACTCTTACTTTGTATTACAGCTTTGTATTTGTTGGCCACTACTATCTCACAGTTATCATTTCATTGGTAAGGGTGAAGTCAGAGTGCTTGGAAATACAGGTGAAAGAGAACTTACTCCCAAACCATGATTTTCTCCGTAGTTACCAGACAGTTCATTACAATAGACCTCTTTTTCTTGCTTACTGTTGTAGATTTAGTGAAATTACATTTTTTTTTTGTTCACAGTCTTCAGAATTCTATAGAGTACCTTCCTCTTAGCAAAACATGGAAGAGCTACGTAGATGCAGTTGTGGTCATGGCTTCAATTACACAATCGTCATCACTGATTAAGTTATAATCATCCATATCTCTTAACGTTTTAGGGATCAGTGTCTATATATTGTGGTCTAGATTATACCTGTGTTACAGAAAAACACCTTTTTTCAAGTATTGCTTTATTATATTAATAAATTTGAAGTATTTTTATACTTTTTTCAAGTATTGCTTTATTATATTAATAAATTTGAAGTATATCTTCTTACATATATATTTCTTGGAGACATCTAAATGTTCATGTATGGACTTTGTTAGTTAAGTTTTTAAGAATTAAACTGTTTTTCCATTTCTGGAAACACCTAATTTTATCCCTATGTGTTGACATATACTGGGCACTGTTTTTTTAGAGAAAATAGACTTCCAGAGAAAATGGAATCTGCCTAGTTTTATGTGAGCTGCTTATGGGCAACTTTGTTGATCTGTATCAGAAATGTAATAAACACTTTTTCTATCTGTTTCAGTTGTATAAAGTTAACATGCATTAAATAGATATTTCCACAATCCCTCTCACCTTTTTCAAATGCTGTTCAGCATATTGTTATTCTCAGTTACACACATTTCCATAAAACTATAGATCTAGTTTCACAATCCATCTTTTCTCTAAACACAATCCATTCATCCTCTTTTATTGCATTCCAAACATGCCTTTCCTCACTCCAAGTATCAGGAAGCTCATGCATCATGCCTTGTAGAGAGTTTTTTGGCAAAACATCACATCGCCCAGGTGACTAAATCCCCTACAATCCAGATTTGGTGTCCTGTGACTTCTGGCCTTTCCCAAAACTAAAATCACCTTTCAAAGAGAAGAGATTTCAGACTATCTATGAAATTCAGGGAAACATTATAGGGCAATTAATGGCCATTGGGAGAACTGTGTGAAGTCCCAAGGTGACTACTCTGAAGGGGACTGAGGCATCATTGTCTTGTGTACAATGTTTCTACTATGTTGTATCTTCAATAAATGTCTCTATTTTTCATTTTATATGACTGGATACCTTCTGTGAAGAGCATATTTATACAGTCTTCACAGTCTTCAGAATTCTTATTCATATATATATTCATATATATATATATATATATATATATATATATATATATGGTGAGAGAGAGAGAGAGAGAAAGAATTTTTCCTTTAGTGGGATATTTGTTTTAGTTGTCAGATTGCTATTCTTCAATGATTAAATGTTTAACTAAATCAAGGAAAAATTTTTCCCAGATATTAAAGGTAGTAAATAAAATATTTCCATTAATTTGTTTCACCAAAATGGAACAACTGTATATATTTTTTCTTTTCTTGTCATTTTTTTAGTTGCTTCACCAGCTCAACCTAATTCAATAAGAATTTTTTTGGTGTTTATTTTATATACATATGAGTCATAGAAATTAACAAGCAAGAATTTTAAGGCTGCTGACAAATGCATGCTAATCCTAAAGATGCTGTGACTAAGGATGCTGGGTCTAAAAATGGTGAGACTAAAGATGCTGGGATAAAAGATGCTGGGATAAAGGATGCCTGTGTCCTAAGGCAGCGTTATCCTTGGGGACAAAACACATACATGATATTATTTTAGGGGCTCTTGAACACTCTTCCTGATTCTCTTTCCAGCTCTCCTCAGTTCCTCTCACTTCTTCAATCTATGTCTTTTAATTCACTTAATGTGATATAAGCTTATCTAGAAAAAAAGCATTATGGTTTGGTGTTTTAGAGGTTTGGCTCCGGAATGAGCCTTCAAGTTCTAAGTCTTGTAGCTACACCTTTATTATCAGTTCTCTGGTTAAGTTATGAACCACTTTACGGCTTCCTATGCAAAAAGGATCAGTCAAATATAAGTGGGGGGTGTTTCTCATAGTAGTTAACACTGGAAGAGCACAGCCCTGATCCATTGAGAAAGTTGCTTAAGCCAGATCTCAAAGCATCTCTGTTGTGCCAACCCTCAGGTATTTGGCAGTGGGAGGTCATGGTGTCTGGAGCAGCTGAAATGCTTGTGGGACACTTAGGGTATTTTGACAGTGGTTATTTAACTCACTGAGGAAATATTTCGATATCATAATTGGTTCAGCTGAACCAGATCCCCCAGAACAATGGTCCCTGATATTAAATTATTTACATCAGAACTTTCTCAGATACATTTTTCTAAGGGAAACATAATGTCAGAAAAATATAAAAGGCAAAATAACCACTGGAAGGGTCAACAAGAATTGAAGCCTGTATGACAAGCTGCATCCTTTACAGAATGATACTCAGTGGTCACACATCAGCAATGTCACCTTACATTCATTGTTTGTGAGACCCTGGTGACACTTCACCTCCTTTGTTCCCTCCAGTTAACTTCCACTACAAGCTTTGTCTGTTTAAGTTAACTAGGTTTAGGTACTCTGCTTTACAGTGGAGAATACTGCTAAGGAATCTCTACCAGGACTTGGGTACTGTAACTGATATCCCCTAATGTAGGACCGATTTGCTGAAGGGCTCTATTATTCCAGGGTAGATATTGATATTTTTGATAAATTAGGTTAAACTGTGGCTTATTGGTTTGTTGTACATTTGGAATAAGAGCAATGTTTTTAAGGACTTGTTAGGAAAATATCAGAATGTTGCAGTGTATTGGTTAATTATTTTGGCCACCATTAAGATTTTTTAAGAAAAATCTAAGGAATTAAAAAAGTTTTATAATAAACATTTTTGTACCTGCTGCTTCCATCCAAGTTGACTTAAATACTGATCATTTGATTCTTTTCATCAATGGAAAATATACTTCTGTCCAAATTTAAGGTCTGATATTGTGAGGCAGAAAGATAAAGTTCTCAGAGGATAAGATGTGAAAGATGAATCTGTACTCTTAACCCTTTTTCAGATACCTCTGGCTAACCCCTGGTTTCAATTCTGGTTTCACGGGGCTTTAAAAAAAATAATGATGCTGGGAGTGTGAGACTTCCAGCTAAGATGGAGCTGTAGGCATATACACTTTGCCTCCTCACACAACCAAAAGAATGACAACAAAAAATTTAAAAACAAAAAACAACCAGAAATGCCAGAAAATCAAACTATATGGAAGTCCAACAACCAAGGAGTTAAAGAAGAAACATTCATCTGGACTGGTAGGAGGGGCAGAGGTAGAGATGGGAAGCCAAGGCAGAGGGCATGCAGCAAGGCAGTAGCTGGCAGTCCCACATCTGTGTGCATATAAACCAAGAGGAACAGGGAAGTGAGACAGACCACGCAAGCCAGGGTTCCAATGTGGGAAAAGAAAGCCTCAAAACCTCTAGCTGTAAAAATCTGTGGGGGTTGTGCCAGTGGGAGAAACTCCCAGCCTCACAGGAAAGTACATTGGAGGAGACCTCAAGGTCCTAAAACATACAAAAACCCACCAACCCGGGAACCAAAAAGGCAGATCTTGCTTGAAGGTAGTGGGGGAAGTGACTGAAAGCCTCCAAGAGGCAACTAAGAGACATCGTTCCCTGTTGGGCACCTCTCTCACATGCAGCACAACAAAGCAGCATGGGCATTGCCCCACCCTGGAAAATACCTAAGGCTCCACCCATTACAACATAACAGGTGCTCCAGAGGCAAAACATATTGCCCTATTGAAAGAACAGATCAAAGCTCAAAAAATAGAACTAAGCAATGAAGAGATAGCCAACCTATCAGATGCAGAGCTCTAAACACTGGTAATGAGGATGTTCACAGAAATGGTTGAGTATGGTCGCAAATGGAAGGAAAAATTGAAGGCTATGCAAAGTGAAATAAAGGAAAATACACAGGGAACCAAGAGTGAAGGGAAGAAAACCAGGACTCAAATCAATGATTTGGAGCAGAAGGATGAAATAAACATTCAATCAGAACAGAATGAAGAAATGAGAATTCAAAAAAATGAGGAGAAACTTAGGAACCTCTTGGACAACTTTAAACATTCCTACATCTGAATCACAGGGGTGCCAGAAGGAGAAAAGGAAGAGCAAGACATTGAGAACTGATTTGAAAAAAATAATGAAGGAGTACTTCCTCAATCTGGCAAAGGAAATAGACTTCCAGGAAGTCCAGGATGCTCAGAAAGTCCCAAAGAAGTTGGACCCAAGGAAGCACACATCAGGCACATCATCATTACATTACCCAAGATTAAAGATAAGGAGAGAATCTTAAAAGCAGTAAGAGAAAGGGAGACACTTACCTACAAAGGAGTTCCCATAAGACTCTCAGCTGATTTCTCAAAAGAAACCTTACAGGCAAGAAAGGGCTGTAAAAAAATATTCAAAGTCATGAAAGCCAAGGACCTACATCCAAGATTACTCTATCCTGTAAAGCTCTAATTTAAAATGGAAGGGCAGATGAAGTTCTTCCCAGATAAAGTTAAAGGAGTTCATCATCACCAAGCCCATGTTATATGAAATGTTAGAGGGACTTATCTAAGAAAAAGAAGATCAAAACTATGAATAGCAAAATGACAAGAAACTCACAACTATCAACCACTGAACCTAAAAACAAAAACAAACTAAGCAAACAACTAGAACAGGAGTAGAATCACAGAAATGGAGCTTACATGGAGGGTTATCAGTGCAGAGTGTTTGGGGAGAGAATGGGGGAAGAGGTACAGGGAATAGAAAGCACAATTGGTAGATACAAAATAGACAGGGGGAGGTTAAGAATAATACAGGAGATGGAGAAGCCAATGAACTTACATGTATGACCCATGGACATGAACTAAGTGGGGGAATGCTGGTAGGAGGGGGTTGCAGAGCAGAGGGGTAGAAAGGGAGAAAAAATGGAGCAACTGTAATAGAATAATTAATAAAATATACTTTAAAAATAATAATGCTTTGGTATAGGTCCCTGAATTTCTTATTTCAATTGTTTTTCTTAGGGATTCATTTAAGCATTGTTTTTTACAAATAATCCCTAGGTAATTCTTGAAACATAATTCTTTCTCATTGAAAGAGTCTTACCATTGCCTTCCCCATTCCTCCTCTTCACCAGCATTATGAACCTTGAGAGCTAGAGAACAGGTGTGCTCTGAGTAAGTCCAGTGAATGGCGCCACCACAGTGTTAGAGTGTGTTCCTCACGTGCCACAGAGCAAACAATCCGTGAAATGAGGACAGTTTTTTGGGACCCCTGGATGCTGTTTAAGTAAAGAAAAAATTGTTGTCAGTAATGATTAGAGTACCAGAATCAGTCTTTGAAGATTACCCCTCCATACCCCCACAGTATTCTTTATTGACAGTACAAATAGCACCATTATAACAGTAAACAACCATCATTTATTGACACAACATTTGTTTTAGTATGTACTTCAGACCACTTGACCGACCGATGGCTCTGTTATGGCATGCGTTGCTGGCAGGTTTCTGTGAGGGACATGGCAGAGGACTGTCTGTCAAAGGCCAGCATGAGTGAGAGGGTGAGACCAAGAAACCAGGAAAAGGGGTAGGGAGGCCACCCCCAGGGCAGGTATATGTTTAGGAGGGCAGGAGGGCAATCGGGGCAGGGGCTGGGCATGAAACCCCGATAAGTTCAGAAGTGGGAGTAACTTGTTCATGGTGAAGCGCAGTCCTAAATTAGTGACTTTTTTCATATCTGTCAAACTGCAGCAATCCTGGGATGGATTTATCATTTCTTTTTGTCAATGCCATGTTATCTCCATTTGTACATTGGTACTTAAAAATGTTTACCTAAGTGCTTTTTTCTCTTGTTTTTTTATAAAACTTTAAACCTAGTCCTATTCCCCCACCCCAGCCCCAACATTTCCTTTTATTAGATGAGATTTATGGTGTTGAAATTATTTGGCAAGAACTAGTTATTTTTCTTGAGGAAAATTCCTTGAAATCAATTAATATGACCCATGCTGGCCTTGAAATACTCCCAAATGTTTTGTTTATAGGTATATTTCTTTTTGTTGATTGAATTTGTGGCCTGTGTGAAACATGGGTCTACAGGGTCCACAGCATGTCTTTTCTGTGTGTAAGTTTGCACTCACCTCTCTGTACACCTGGGAAAAGAGGAATGTAATGCCCTGTTGCCAGTGTGTAAGGATGTGTAGTGATTGCCTTTCATTGGGTTTACTGTCTGGATCCTTCGTTGGCTGCTAACAGGTCATGTTTTCATTTAACTGTGTTCCGAAGGCTTTAATTTTCCCCTGATGCAGCAGCATTCTGAAATGGGACCTTTGGTTCTTTTCTGTACACATCTTTGTCTGGGGCCACACCTGCTTACTGCTAGGAAGTGATTTGATCACAACCAGTTTGCATTAAATCTGGGAAAAGACAGGAAAGTATTTCTCAATTGTAAAATTTCTACCACACATCAGTGCTGGGTTAAAAGAAAAATAAATCATTTAATTCATTTAAAAATTAAATGGTTCTGTTTGAATTTCTACTTGGAGAACTTAATATACTCTTTGATTGTTGCAGAGAGGAGAGGGATGAGTGTAATAAAATCAAGGCAGGTATTGGGCTGAGAGAGCCTTGAGTACAAATCCAATCTCAAACTCTTAGAAGCTGTGTGATATTTTTAAAGCAGGTACTTAATCTATATAAGTCCCCTTATTAAAATCAGTAGTATTGCAATAACTTTTACTAGAAAACATCATTTTATAGATTAGAAATAGTGAATTAAAGGTGCTTGGCAAGTAGTAGACATTATCATAGTTAGTATTACTTATGAAGACATGATTAGGTGGGAATGCAATCTTCCTTAGGGTAACATTCCTGAGAGAAACACTGTAAAGTTATGGAATGCAACCATTTCTTTTGATTTTGCTACAGTATCACAAATATGGCTCATATTTAGCAATAATTCACTAATGGTTTACTGTTGATCAAGATCAGGTTATGAATTTTCCTTTTTTTCTTTTTTTATTCACTATATATTTATTGAGGACTTAACACATGACAGAAACCATCCCAGATACTGGGTATGTGGCAAGAAGCAAAACAGACAAAAATTTGTTTTTTTCACAAGAGTTAATAAAAGGCTTACTGAAGGAAGAGTGTTTAGTCAAGACCTGAAGGAGATGAACCTTTGAACCACTTGGCTTGTGGGATAAGAGTTGTCACATATAGGGGAAACACAAGTGCAAATCCATGAGGCATGTGTGCTTGTTGAGTACAAGTATGGAGTCAATGTTTCTATGAACATAAGGAATGAAGAAAGTATTAAAGGGGAGTATAATTTTTAAAAAAGTTATAAGAATCAGGTCATTTTGGGGTCACAACTGTAAGGTCTTTGTACAGTAAGATCTTTGTACTGTACTTACCTGGGAAACCCTAGGATGATTTTGAGAGGCAGGCCTGTCTTCTGTCTTGACTGAGTCATTTTTGCTATTGGGAGAGATGACACTGAATGTAGGATGAAGGCAGAGAGACCAACCAGGAGGCAATTGAAATAAAGGTGATGGTGGCATGGAGCAAGGTGGTAGAGGTAAAAGTGATTATATGGGCACATTTTTAAAAAGGTAATATCAACAGAATTTGTTTATCTATGAGACAGAGTAAGATAAAGGGAAGAGACAAGGAAGCTATGAATTTTCTTAATCTTCGATTCTGTGAAGTCCTCAATTACTAAAAGACTGCAGAGTTGGAGTTCTGAAATGCTAACACACAGATGGAGTAAAAACAAGGGACATATCACAAGCATTACTCATGCCATACATCTCTTGAAAACTCCATCCCTGAGGTAAAGAATTATTTGGCATTAAATGCAATTCACAAAGTCAACAGCAGAAACAAAGGTTATATTCCACATTCTGGGGCCAATATGCCTGGGTCGCTGTTTCAAAGAATCTGAAAGTATCTCAGAATCTATTGTTATTCACATTAGAAATATTGGAATTATTGATATTTGGTTCACCAGTGAAAAGCTTAGATCTGGTAAACAGCCAACATCTGTTATCTGATAACATTTAAAGAGTATTTAAGGAGATTAATCATCCAGAGACAAGTTGAATTTTCTGAACATTTGCATTTTACTTTTAACATACCTCTCTGTGGACCTTGAGTCAGAGCCCTTCTTTTAAGATTCACCAAACTACAAACATTATTTTGATGGTTTGTATCATTTGAAACCTATTCTTTTAATTAGCTCATCGTACAATCATGAGGGAATTTAGAAAACCATTCATGTAATGAATTGTATCCAAGTACAACTTTTAAACTGTTGATTGAAATCTTTGTTCATGTATGGGAAACTTTTTAAATGTGAAAATACTTCATAAACAACTATACTATAATATTATTGTTGTTAATTATTGATTAGCAACATATCTAATAGGAAAAAACTACCATGAATTCAATAATAATTTGTGATATTGTATTAAAAATAGCACACATGAATTAAATATTTATACTCTAAAGGCAATATTTAGTTTATATAGGGTTACCTGCCATGGTAGTGCCTTATGTCTGTTCATGATCCTCAGATCTACACTGAGAAATAGGGTATAAATCAGACTTTGAAAATACCCAGAAGCCTTTGCCTGACCTCTCCCAGTTATTAACAACACCAAACTGTGTCTTCAGAGTTAATCATTAATCTCACTGGCAATACTGTCAAGAAATTTTGTTCATTGTGAAGTTATTTTTCTAAATAAGGAAACACAGTTTTTATTTATTTATTTATTTATTTATTTATTTATTTATTTATTTTTCAGGTCCTTTTATTGTTGTTGTTCAAGTACAGTTGTCCACATTTTACCCCCACGACTCTCCCTCACCCCACCCACCCACACGTCCCCTTTGGTTTTATCCATGGGTCCTTTATACATGTTCCTTGGCAATCCATCCCCTCCTTTCCCCATTATCCCCCATTCCCCTCCCCTTTGGTTACTGTCAATACTCAGAAATCAAAGTCATTTTTGTACACAAACAATGAAATATCAGAAACAGAAATCATGAAGAAATCCCATTTGCTATAGCAAGAAGAAAAATAAAATACCAAGGAATAATCCAAACCAAGAAGGTAAAAGACGTGTACTCAGAAAACTACAGAACACCGAAGGAAGAAATTATGGATGACACAAATAAATGGAAGCATATACCATATTCATGGATTGAAAGAATTAACATCATCAAAATGTCCAAAGCAATACTACCCAAAGCATTTATAGATTCAATGCCATCCCTATTAAAATACCAATGACATTTCACAAATATAGAGCAAACATTTCAAAAATGTATGCAGAACCATAAATGACCCAGAATAGCTACAGAAATGTTCAGAAAGAACAAAGTAGGATGGATCACAATATCTGATATCAAACTATATTATAAGACCATTGTAATCAAAACAGGTCTGGTACTGGCATAAGAACAGACACATAGATCAATGGAAAACAATAGAAAGCCTAGAAATAAACCCATGACTCTATGGTCAATTAATACTTGACAAAGAGGGCAAAAGCATAAAGCAGAGTACAAATAGTTTCTTCCTCAAATATGGGAGATCTGGACAACTACATCCAAAAAAATGAAACTCAATCGCCAACTTACACCACACACAACTCAAGGTGGATAAAAGAATTAAATATCAGGTGTGACACCATAAAAGTTCTAGAGGAGAGCATAGGCAAGACAACCTTATATTCCATATAGCAATGTTTTCATGGATATGTCCGCTAGAGCAAGGGACATAAAGGAAAGAATAAACTAATAGGACTTCATCAAAATAAAAAGATTCTGCATGGCTAAAGAAAACATCAGCAAAATGAAAAGGGAACCAACCATATGGGAAACTATATTCACCAAGGATACATCAGACAAGGGTTTGATCTCCAAAATCTATAGAGAATTCACATTACTCCACTCCAGGAAAACAACCCAATTAAGAAATTGGGAAATTTCTTGACCTGAACAGACACTTCTCCAAAGAAGACATACACAGGGTCCAGAGACATATGAAAGGATGCTCAGCATCACTAGCCATAACAGAGATATAAATTTAAAACTACAATGAGATTCCACTTCACACCAGCCAGAATGGACATCATAAACAAATCAACAAACATCAACTGCTGATGAGGTTGTAGAGATAAGGGAGCCTTAGTATGCTGTTGGTGGAAACGTAGGCTGGTGCAGACACTGTGGAAAACAGAAGGGAATTTTCTCAAAAAACTGAAAATGGAACTGCTTTTAGAAAGGGCAATTGCACTGCTGGGATTATACCCTAAAGATTCTGAAACATCAATTGAAAATAACCTATGCACCATGAAATTCATAGCAGCTTTATTTATAATAGCCACGAGCTGGAAGCACCCTAAGTGCCTATCAGTAAATGAGTGGATCAAAACACTGTGGTACATTTACACAATGGAATACTATGCAGCAGAAAGAAAGAAGGAACTCCTACCCTTCCTTACAGACAGTGTAGATGGAACTGGAGAGCATTATGCTAAGTGAAATAAGCTAGGTGGTGAAAGACAAATAACATGATCTTACCTATAAGTGGAACCTAATCAATAAAACATCCAATCAAGCTAAATATAACCAGAGACATTGAAATAAAAAACAGACATACTTTATATTTAATATATGACCTCCTTTAATCAATATTGTATTTTCAGGATTCGTCCATATTGTTGCTTTTATCAGTTCTGTGTTTGATGGATTATTGGTGATGTTGCCGTTTTGGGTCTGTTATGAAAAACACTGTCATTGACATTTTGCATCCTAATAAATACCCTTTATTGCACATATTTTAAGTGGACCTATTTCTCCAAATGGAATTTCTAGGTCATAGTTTCTGCATAGATTCAGCTTTGGTAAACACTGAAAAATGATTTTTCAAATTGATATGTACACATTTTCACTTTATTCATCAGTCTGTAAGAATTCTCATTACTTCCAATCCTTGCCAACTCTTGGTATTTCTGCCTTTTTTTAGCAACCTGGATGAATAGATAATGTTATTTTATTGTGGATTCAATTTACATTAAGTTGAAGAATAACAAAGTTACACAGTCTTAAAATATATTCATTTATGATTTGGATATTGTCTTTGAAGAAGTACCTATTTGAGTCTTTTGCTCATTTGAATATTAGCTGGTCTGTATTTTTACTGATTTTTCCATAACTTATGTACATGAGTCAGATGTATATATTGAAAATATTCTTTCCTACTTTTTGGCTTGAATTTTCTCTTAATTTCTACATTGTTTTTATTAGATGAAAAGTTGTTCATTTTAGTGCAACCCAACTCATCATTTCCCTTCACATGGTGTCTTTTTTGCTCTTTCAAGGAAATTCATGAAGATAATTTCCTATGTAGTCTTCTAGACATTTCCCTTTCTTAGTTTTATAACATACTTTTAATTTTTATGTGTATGGTTTGAATTCCTGGTAATTACCTTTTTATATATTGCTCTTATTTCATTGTCTCATTTTTTATGGGACAGTAATCCTATGTATGTTAAACATTTTCTTTTTTTTTCTCTCTGTATTTTCTAACTTATTCCCATGCTTTAAGCTGATCCTCTTCTTCAGAGAGTCCTTGAATTCATTATCCTCTGTGTCTAATCTTCTTGTTAATCCCACCTACCAAGTCCTTTATTTATGCTATTTATTTGTAGTTCTACAATTACCTTTTGATTTTTATTAGCAGATACTAGCTATTTATTAAAATGTCTAAAAGTATATTTTATAGAACTGTGAATCATAGTTATTATAAAGTTCTTATATTATAACCTTATCATCTAGATCACCTTTGACTCTGCACTTTGTCATTTTATTTTTGTCTTCTTTGTTGTGTGTGAATCAATCTTGTTTTCTGACAGGCTGGTAACTTTTGATTGAGCCCTAACCATTACATAAAAATATTGAAGGGAAAATTTCTATGTCTGGATGTTGCTGCCTTCCTCCAGAGATGGTTTACTTTTACAGATTTCAGACTAATCTCCCAAACCTAGTATTGAAACTAATCAAGTTCTAAGCTATTTCAGTGTCTTTTTGAGGGCTGATCGATTTCAGCTTTGTCCTTATAGCTTGTGTGCAGCTTTCATGATCTGGTGTATCAAGCATGTTCTTTACCTGGCCCTGAACTCCATTTCTGCCTTGCCCTGGATGACCATGCCAAGGTCTAACAGCTTCTCTACTCTCATATATCACTCCTGCTGCTCCCTCAGCCTCCAGGCACAGCCCTGCTTAGGAATCAGCAAAAAAAAAAAAAAAAAAAAAAAAATCAGCAAAAAAGTCAGGAAAGAAAAATATGGCACTAAGTAACAGTCTCATTTAAACATTTTCCATTCTTTCTGAGATTTTTGTCCCCTCTAATCTTAGTTGTCTTGGTAACTTTCTGAAGCCTCTAAGAGGTTTAATACATTTTTACTTTTCTAGTTGTGTCTTTCAGTAGAGCTGGTCTGAAACAAGCTAATCCACTATAACCAGAAGCGAAGTCCCAAATATAATATATTGTTGATAAGTCAGTCATAGGTTGTTTTACAAGAATTGGAAGAAACAATAACTCCATTTACTTAACTACACATCTTTCTTCTCTAGCTACATAGTATCCGTTATTTTCACTTTTCTTCATAAGCAAGTGTTTCTAATTGGCATTTTTTTTTTTTTTTTGCTAAATGTCTTCCAGATTTATTCCCATTTTTAAATGTAGGGCCCCAAATTGACTGTGAACTTTTAGTGCTCACCCAATTAATATAGAAAATAACAGAGTTCCAACTTCTGTGACTTATACTTGAAACACCATTTAATTGAGATGCCTTTCTGAAATCTTTCCCAGTGCTTTGGGCTATTTTACTCTTTCTATTCTGCTCCCAAAGTACTTATTTCAAATATTTCATGTCTTATTTTTTTCCACTTATATATATATATATTTATGTTTAAAGTATATTTTATTGACTATGCTATTATAGTCCCATTTTGTTTCTCCCTTTATTCCCTCTACCCTGAACCTCCCCCACAAACATTCCCCCTCTTAGTTCATGTCCATGGGTTGTACATATAAGTTCTTTGGCTTCTCCCTTTCCTATACTATTCTTAATCTCCCCCTGCCTATTTTGTGCCTGCCAATTATGCTTCTTATTCCCTGTACTTATTCCCCCATTCTCTACTCTCCCCCTTCCTGCTGATAACCCTCTATGTGATCTCCATTTCTGTGATTCTGTTCCTGTTCTAGTTGTTTCCTTTGTTTGTTTTTGTTTTTTTAGGTCTAGTTGTTGATAGTTTTGAATTTATTAATTATTTTAATAACTTGTCTGTCTCTAGCCTTAGAATATGTAGGTATCCAAACTCAGAGACTGTTTTATTTACCCTTATTTCTGGCATATAGTTGAAGCTAAACATGTTTACTGAGTGAAAACAGAACAGAATTCCTTGCAACTCTATGATTAACTTGTAACTCACTAAAAATATCTCTTTCTCCTTCTATAGCTATGTTCAGGCATTTCATAAGCAGCATTTATCTAGTTGTATCTTTAAATATTTCTTTATTTCATTTACATGTTTATTTAAAGTCTCATTCTAAAAAATCCTTATCAACTTTGTGTTATTGCCAAAAGCTCTTTCTTAGAAATATATTAATAAACACACAGTAAGTAATAACCCACCAACAGAAATAGATTTATTGAAATACTGATAGGCATTTATTGACAGTTTTTATCTTGTAATAAGCATATTTTCTCATTGTAGATTTTTTATATCCTTTCCTATAATAATTGTAATCTAGGGATGAAATAAAAAGATCATCACCTGCTTCAAGGTGTTAAAAAAATAGCAATTTAAATAAAATAGTTCAAAAGAAAATAAAAACAGAATTAAATGCATAGGAAGAAACCCAAAAGTGTATATGATCAGCAAAATCACAGGGTGGCTCTGAAAATGAGCAATGAAGTTGGGACTGCTCTCCTGTGATCCTGGGGGTGGAGGAGGGAGAGAGAGAGACAAAATACTATCCTATTAGACATGAACGGAAGAAAGCACTTTTGATGCTTACATTTAAAAACCACAAGAAGCTATTATGAAATTCTATATGCCAACAAGTTTGAGTATTTAGAGCAAATGGACAACCTCCTAGAAAATCAAAAGTGTAGTATATCTGCACAAAAAGAAATATAAAATGTAAATAATCTTCAATCTAGTAAAGAAACTGAATACATAATTTAAAATCTTCCCCCCAAAGGCCCATTTGGTTTAGTCATCTGTAAATTCTACCAAATATTTAAGGAAGAGATATATCAATCTTACACAAACCCTCTTAAGGGAAAGGCTATAAAACAGCCCTAAACTGTTTGCCTGTGCTGGTGTGGCTCAGTTGGTTGGACCATAGTCTCCTATACTAGGAGGTTCCATCTCTGTTAGGGGTTTGTATGGGAGGCAATCAATCATTGTTTCTCTCTCACATCAATCTCTCTCTCTCTCTCTCTCTCTCTGCCCCCTTACTCCCTCTCTAAAATCAATAAACATGTTTAAAAATTAAAACAAAACAAAAAAACAAAAAAAGTCCTAAAGTTTTAAAATTGGCTTTTATACTAAAATTCAATAAAGACATTATGAGAAAAAATATTACAAACAAATCTCATATATGCAAAATTATAACAATACATTAGTATACTGAATCCAAAAATATATACAAAGGATTATTTATTACAACCAAGTTTGGTTTATTCCAGAAATATAAGGTTTGCTTAATATTACAAAATATATCAATATATTTCACCACATTTTATAGAATAAATGAGAAACATCATATAATTACTTTTTAAGAAACCCTTAGTTTTCCCATTCAGTGAACTCAGATACAGTGCCATTTCTATTGAGGTTTCCAAGCTTCGTGTAAGCATTGTAATAAAAGTACGTCACTTGTCGAAGGCATTCTTCAGGAAGCTCACTGACTGCAGGAACCTTTGAATCACATCTTATTGCCCAGTCTGATGTTCCTTTTTCTGTTGACCTTCCTGAGGTCTTTCAAAACTACAAAGGAAAGGAAACAATAATTCTTTTATGGCTCTCATAATCGCTGAAATGGAATCACACAGTCTTTCTACACTCATCTATGCAAAGAATGGCTCTTCCCTTTTAAAAATGTTAGAAAAGGAGGGGGAAAACTTTCATGTGTTAGAATTGACTGGTGTTCAGAGAGGGGACTTCCCCACTTTGGTTGCCCCTCTGTAGCTATGATTTGAAGTGAGAGAGGTCACATATCTGAAATAAAATCTGGTTATTGAATGACCACTCACTCCCAGACAATTTTTTTTCCTTTTTAAAAATTTTATTGTTGACAATATTACAGATGTTTCGTTTTACCTCCTCTTTGCCCACTTCTACCCAGTTCTCACCCCTACCTTCCCTCTGGTCATTACCACACTGTTGTCTGTGTCTATGGAGTATGCATATATATTCTTTGACTAATCTCTTCACCTGCTTTCATCTAGCCTCCAATCCCTCTCTCTTCTAACAGCTGTCAGTCTGTTCCATGTATCCATGCTTCTGTTTCTATTTTGTTCATCAGGTTATTTTGTTCATTAGATTCCACATATAAGTGAGATGGTATTTGTCTTTCTCTGACTGGCTTATCTCACTTAGCTTAATAATCTCTGGGTCCATTCATGTTGTCACAAAAGGTAAGAGGTCCTTCTTTTTTATGGCCATATAGTATTCAATTGTGTAAATGTACCACAGCTTTTTTACTCACTTATCTACTGATTGGTACTAAGGTTATTTCCAGATCTTGACTATTGTAAATAACACTGCTGAATGAATATAAGGGTGCATATATTCTTTGAAATTGATGTTTCAGGATTCTTAGGGAATATTCCCAGATGTGAGATTGCTGGTTCAAAAGGCAGTTCTAGCTATAATTATTTGAAGAAATGCCCTACAGTTTTCTATAGTGGCTGAACCAACCAACATTCCCACAAACAGTGCAGTCTCTTCAATATATGATGTTGGGAAAATTGGCCAGGCAAAAAGTTAAAGCTATATCACCATTTTATATCATACACAAGAGTAAGCTCAAAATGGATAAAACACTTAAAATTTAAGTTGAGAAACCATAAAAATCCTAGAAGAAAATATAGGCAGTAAAATTTCAGACATCTCTTCTAGTAATATTTTTGCCAATATATCTCCTAGAACAAAGAAAACAAAGGAAAAGTAAAGAAATGACATTGCATCAGACTAAAAATCTTCTGCATAGCTAAAGAAACCATCAACAGGGGATGCAGCATGATGGCAGAGGAATGAATGGAAGTCACACTAACCTCCTCCCATGACCAATCTAGAATTACAACTAAATTGTGGAGAAGTTACCCGGAACAAACAACTGAATGATAGTGAGAGAGAAGCCTTATAACTCCGGACAGACAGAAAAGTCAGCTTCAGCACAACCTGGTATTATACTGGTGAAGAGTGTGGCTGAGACACAAGAAGGCTGGCTGGGCACCCACAGGTGGTAGTGCCAGAGGGATAGTTAAGTGGCCTGTTGGAGCCCCCTCAGAAGAGTGGGGTTAGTGTACAGAAAACAAACAGCACCAAAAAGAGGCCAGGTTACTCTCTGCCAGAGACAGACAGTTGGAGACGCAAAGAGCTATTTAAAGGCCCAATGCACAAATTTTCATTTGCAACCACTTACACTGGGCTCCAGGAAAGGTGGGGGCAGAGTGGGCTAGAGACACCTGATGAGAGACTGGGGACAGAAGCTTTGGGAGGAGAACTGGGAGAGTAGATGCTAGGATCCTGGTGCTGAGTCATCCCCCATATGGCAGCAGCCATTGTGCTCAGGTGGACCACTACCCACTGAGTGGCAGCAGCCTGAGGGGAAACAATAACCCCAACCCCACGAGGGACTCTGCCCTGGCCCTGTGGCACTTAAGCCTGACTGGTGAGTGCTGAGTGACTAGATTAACAACAGAAGGAGTCAGCCACAGACAACAGATCCTTGGAAGTCTCCAATAGGCTGACTAAAGTCAGATGGGGTCAACATCTGACATCACCAGAGATGGATCCAGAGAGAAAAAACTGGTAAATATTACAACCAACAGAGACAAAACCCACTATATTCTTCTCCATAATTTGTGATATTTTCTTACCTGCATAGCTTTTTAACATTCATTTCTTGTCCATCAAGTTTGTGCATATTCATCCTTCTTCATTCCCTTTTTCATTCATGGGATACGTTTTACTTTCTCTCTTCACATTACTCCAACCCACAACTCTTATTAATGTTCCTCCCTCTACCTTCTCAAAATCATTGTTCTTTCAGTAGGTCGTCTTATATTCATTCTCCTTTCTTATAATAGTTTTAATAACTTTATACTCATACTAATACTGGGTCATTTGCTGTTGATAGTGTGATTGCAAAGGGGAAGTTATTTTTGTGGATTCTGATTTGTTTTCTGGGCTTTGTGGATTTGTTCTGGCAGCAACTTCAAACAGCATACAGGATGTGGTGAGTAGACTGTCCCTCAGTCAACCATCTAGAGGGAAGGACCCATTAAAGAATGACCCAACAACAATCAAATCCCAATTATAGCCAGAAAGTCAACATAAGTGGGATAAAGGGCATCCCAAGAGCATCAAGTTCAGAAGATCAGGGAAACTGCAACACAGAATCTCACAGGTCTCCTACCATTGAAGTTCATACCACAAAATCAGACCAACTAAACAGACCATTTTATGAGGCAGAAGCAAATAAGAAGACTCTCACAAATAATGGGAAGACAAAGAAACAACCCCCAATTGAAAGGAAAAGAGGAATCCCGAGAAAGTGTGCTAAATGAATAGAAGCACATCAGCTATCAGATATTGAGTCAAAACAATGGTTATAAGAAAGTTCAATGAGCTCAGTGAGAATTACCAAAAACTATAGGGTAACTACAAGGAACTCACTGCTAATTATATGAGCATGGAAAATGACATAGAAATAATTGAGAAGAGCCAAGAAAAAATGAAGAATACAATTTCTGAATTGAAGAACACAGTAGGAGGAATCATGAGTGGGCTACATGAAGCAGAGGGTCAAATCAGCAATTTGAAGAACTAGGTAGAAAAAAGCTCCCAGAAAGAGCAAGAAAATGAAAAAAGGCTCAACAAGAATGAAGAGGTGTTAAGGGAAATGCAAGACAAATGAAACATAATAATACCCATATAATAGGGACACCAGAAGGAGGAGAAGAGGAACAATGGATAGAAAACCTGTTTGAAAAAGTAATGATGGAAAACTTCACTAATTTGAGAGGGAAAAAGCAACACAAGTCCAGGAAGCACAGTGGTTCCTAATCAAGAGGAATCCAAAGAGACCCACTCTAAGACACATCATAATTAAAATGGAAAAATTCAAAGACAAGAATCTTAAAGACCACAAGGCAGAAATAGGAAGTAACATGCAAGGGAGCCCTGACAAGTCTAACAGCTGTCTTTCAACAGAAAAACTACAAGCCAGAAGGGAATGGCAAGGGATTTTCCAAGTAATGAAAAGTAAAGACCTACAACCAAGACAACTATACCCAGAAAGGCTCTCAATTAAAATGGAAGGAGAAATAAGGAGTTTGCTAGACAAAAGAAGGAAAAAAAAAATACACCTCTACTAAACCAGCATTGCAAGATATGCTAAGGGGATTACATGAAGAAGATGAAGAAAAACAATGAGATAGAGAGGAACACAAGTAAAACAGGAAAAAAAATGAATATCTATCAACAATAACCTTAAATGTTAATGGAATAAATGCTCCAATTAAAAGACATAGGGTAGCTGAATGGATAAGAAAAAACGACCCTCACAAGTGCTGCCTACATGAGACCCACCTCAGAATGAAAGACCTACAAAGACTGAAAGTAAAGGGATAAAAAAAAAATATTCCAAGGAAATGGACAGTGAAAAATAAAGCCAGGGTAGCAATACTTATACCAGACAAAATAGACTTCAAAACAAAGGCCATAAAACAGACAAAGAAGGACATTTCATAATACTCAAGGGAAGAATCTATCGAGAAGACATAATTATTGTAAACTTCTATTTACCCAACATAGGAGTACCCAAATATATAAGGAAAATCCTGGAGGGCTTCAAGAAAGATATAGTCAGCAACCCACTTATAGTAGGGTATTTTAACACCCCACTGTCAACAATGGATAGATCATCCAAACAAAAAATCACAAAGATATTGTGGAGCTGAAAGGTTCTTTAGATCAAGTGGGCTTAACTGACATATATAGAACCTTTCATCTCAAAGAAACAAACTACACATTCTTTTCAAGTGCACATGGAACATTTTCAAAGATAGACCACATGATAGGACATAAAACAAGCTTCAACAAATTCAGGAAAGTAGAAATCATATCAAGCAATTTCTCAGATCAAAGGGCTTAAAACTATAAACCAACTTCAAGGAAAAAATTTGAAAACACTCAAGATCATGGAGAGTGGATAGCATGCTATTAAGCAATGAATGGGTCCATAATGATTTCAAAGAAGAAATCAAAAAGTTCCTGGAAACAAATAAAAATGAACATAAATAGTCCAAAACATATAGGACACAGCAAAGGCAGTCCTGAGAGGGAAGTTCATAGCAATACATACCCACCTAAATGAGATAGAAATATTTCAAACAAGCAACCTAACCCTACAGCTAGAAGAAATGGAGAAACAAAGCCCAGTGTGAGTAGAAGGAAGGAAATAATCAAGATTATTCCAGAGTACAGCTGAATGACAGAGAGACTAAAAGAACAATTCAAAGGAACAATAAATCCAGGAGCTGGTTCCTTGAAAAGATAAACAAAATCAACTAACCATTAAGCAGGCTCAAGATAAAAAAGGAGAGGATGCAAATTAAAAGTATCTGAAATGAACAGGGAGAAATTACAATGCATACCACAGAAATACAAAGGATTGTAAGAAATTACTATGAACAACTATATGCCAAGAAGTTTGAAAACCTGAGTGAAATGGACAAATTTCTAGAATCATATAATTCTCCAAAACTGAATCAAGAAGAATCAGAGAGCCTAGACAGACCTATAGCTGCTGGTTAAATTGAAGCAGTAATCAAAAAACTCCCAGCACACAAAAGTACTGGATCAGATAGTTTCCCAGGAGAATATCACAAAACATTAACGGAAGAGCTAACCCCTACACTTCTCAGGCTATTCCAAAAAATCCAAGAAGAGGAAAAACTCCCAAACTCTTTTTATTTGGCCAGCAGCATCCTATTCCCAAAGCCAGATAAAGACACAACAAAGAAAGAAAATTATAGGCTAATATTGCTGATGAACACTGACACTAAAACCCTCAAAAAATATTGGCAAACCTCATCCAGGAATGCATTAAAAAGATCATACACCATGATCAAGTGGGAGTCATCTGAGGGATGCAAGCATGGTACAATATTCACAAATCAATAAATGTAATATATCACATATACAGAAGGAACGACAAAAATCGTGTCGTTCACTAATATCAATAGTTGGGGGAAAAGCTTTACAAGATAGAACATCCATTTATGATAAACACTCAGCAAAGTGGAATTAGAGGTGTATATCTCAACATAATAATGGTCATATATGAGAAACCTACTGCTAACATCATACTTAATGGGCAAAAACTAAAAGCTTTCCCACTAAGGTCAGGAACAAGACAAGGATATCTGCTTTCACCATTTCTATTCAATGTAGTAGTGGAAGTTCTAACCACAGCAATGAGACAAGAAAAAGAAGTAAAAGGCATCCAATTTGGAAAAGGGAATATAAAACTGTCATTATTTGCAGATGACATGATAGTGCACATAGAAAACCCTATAGACTTAAAAAAAAAAAAAACTACTCGAGCTAATTAGTGAATTTGGCAAAACAGTGGGATACAAAGTCAACATTCAGAAGTTGAATGCATTTATATACACCAACAATGAAATATAAGAAGCAGAAATCAGGACAAAAAATCTCATTTGCTATAGCAACAAGAAAATAAAGTGCCTAAGAATAACTCTAACAAGGAACTAAAAGACCTATACCAGAAAACTACACAACAGTGAAGAAAGTAATTAAGGAAGTCACAAATAAATGGGAGCATATACCTTCTTCATGGCTTGGAAGAATTAACAGCATCAAAATGTCCATACTACCTAAAACAATTTATAGATTCAATGCAATCTGTATTAAAATACCAATGACATATATCACAGGTACAGAACAAATATTTCAAAAATTTATATGGAACTATAAATGACCCAGAATACCTTCAGCAATTTTGAGAAACAGGAACAAAGTAGGAGGGATCAGAATACCTGACATCAAACTATATTACAAGGTCACTGTAATCAAAACAGTCTGGTACTGGCATAAGAGCAGACACATAGATCAATGGAACAGAACAGAGAGCCCAGAAATAAACCCATATCTCTATGGTCAATTAATATTTGACAAAGGGGCAGAAGCATAAAATGGAGTAAAAATAATCTCTTCTACAGATGGTGTTGGGAGACCTGGAAGACTAAATGTACAAAAAAAATGAAACTTGACCACCAACTTATACCATACACAAAAATAAACTCAATATGGATAAAAGACTTAAATATAAGCTGTAACACCATAAAAGTCCCAGAGGAGAACATAGGCAGGAAAATCTCAGATATTCCACACAGCAATATTTCCCTGATATGTCCCCTAGAACAAGGGACATAAAGGAAAGAATAAAGAAATGGACCTACACCAAATAAAAAGCTTCTGCATGGCTAAAGAAAACATCAGCAAAATGAAAAGGGAACCAATTGTATGGGAAAATATGTTTTCCAATGTTATCTTGGACAAGGGTTGGATGTCCAAAATGTACCAAGAACTCACAAACTCAACTCTAGGAAGACAAACAATACAGTTAAAACATGGGCAAAGGACCTGAACAGACATCTCTCCAAGGAGGACATACACAGGGCCCAGAGACATATGAAAGGATGCTCAGCATCACTAGCCATCAGAGAGATGCAAATTAAAACTGCAATGAGATACCACTTCACACTGCTCAGAATGGCCATCATAAACAAATCAAAGAAATACCAGCTGTTGATGAGGGTGTGGAGAAAAGGGAACCCTAGTACACTGTTGGTGGGAATATAGACTGCTGCAACCACTGTGGAAAACAGAATGGAATGTTCTCAAAAAATTAAAGATGGAACTACCTTTTGATCTGGCAATTCCACTGCTTGGATTTTACCCTAAGTGTCTTGAAACATCAATTCAAAAGAACCTATGCACCCTAATGTTCATAGCAGCACAATTTTCAATAGTCAAGTGCTGGAAACAGCCTACCTGCCCATTAGTAAATGAGTAGATCAATAAACTATGGTACATTTACACAATGGAATACTACACAGCAGAAAGAAAGAAGGAGGTCCTACCCTTTGTGACAGCATGGATGGAACATTAGGCTAAGTGAAATCAGCCAGATGGTGAAAGACAAATACTATATGATCTCACCTGTAAATGGAACCTAATCAACAAAAGAAACAAGCAAGCATAATATAACTAGAGGCACTGAAACAAAGAACAAACTGACAATAACCAGAGGGGAGTGGGATAACGGGGGGAAAAAGAGGAGGGGTCATCAAGGAACACGTATAAAGGAGCCATGGATAAAGTCAAAGGAGGGTAGGATTAAGGGTGGGGGGTTAGGGTGGGTGGAACAGGGTAAGGAGGTGGCAGGAAAATGGAGACTGCTGTAATTGAACAACAATAACATAAATAAATAAACCATCAACAAAATTAAAAGGAATCCACTGTATAAGAGAACATATTTGCTATCTGATAAGGGGTTAATTTCCAAAATATATAAAGAACTTGCACAACTCAAAACCAAGAAGTCAAACACTTCAATTAAAAAGTGGGCAAAGGACCTGAATAGATACTTCTCCAAAGAGGACATATAAATGGTCTATAGAGTTATAAAAAATGCACTAATCATCAGAGAGTTACAAATTAAAACCACAATGTGATGTCACCTCACACTTGAGAGAATAATTATCATCAATAAATCAACAAACAACAATTGTTGGTGAGGATGTTGAGAAAAGGGATCCCTAGTGCACTCTTGGCCAGGCTATTTTTTCCTATTCAAATACAGTTTAAAAGTTGAAAGCACATCAAATGTAAAGTTATAAGCACCCCACATCTGCCTCTTAATGTTAATTTTTATTTAGCTACATAGTTGTTTCTTTCATATGAATTACTTGATATTCTAAATTTTTAATTAAATGCAAAATGACAATTTGGGTAATCTAAGGTTGGTGTAAAAAATGTGAATATTAGTGCTAACATCTATTACAGCAATGGTGTTCCTGTACTTTCTATACCCATCAGGCTGAGGAAAAATATATACAATTTTGGGTTCTGCCTTAAGTTAATGAACAACAATAGGAGAAACTATACCTTACAATGAGGTAATTATTTGAATTTCCTTGACTTCCTTCTAGCAACAGACAATTTTATTTCCACTTTCTGCTCACATACCCAGAAGAGAGCACTCTTTTCTATATCTTTCAATTGGACCTGATATAACACCCTTAACCTAATGTAAACAAATTTATAGGTTTGGACAAACAAATGACTTTTTCTAAATAAGTAAATGGCATAGATACCAGGGCCAACTAATAGTTTCCTGCACTGCAAGATTAAGTGAACTAGTTCTGTAAAATGAGGTGGTGAGGAGGTATGAGATGAATGTTACAGTCGCAGGGCTCAAGGATAGCATCCTGGTCTCTTCCTGATCTCATGTTAGAGTCTGCTGAATTGTTATGTATAATTATTTTAGGCATACATTTTTTTTTTTGCAAATGTACATTGCAGCTTTATTCACAATTACCAAAAACTTTACACAACCCAAATGCTCATCAACTTGTGAAAAGCTATACAAATTATGGTAAATTTGTACAATGGAGTACACTCAGTTATCAGAAGGAATAAGCTACTGATGGATTATGGATTAATGTCAAAAACATTATATGGTATGCAAGAAGTCAGGCGTGAAAGTTTACACACTGCATATGTACATAATGCATAGTAATGTGATGTTCTGGAAAAGGCAAAAGTATTAAGGTCAGGAAACAGATCAGTATTTGCCAGAGCCTGTGGATCTTGATTATTGTAGAGGTTACATGACCAAACATTTGTAAAAACTCCAAACTGTATACTTAAAAGTTGAATTTTATTGCTTGTAAATACTTGAGTTGCTTTGAATATGTTCTAATCATTATAATCAAATGAGGTTCAATTGTAAACTACTCCACTGTTTCTTAAATTCTGTTATTCATTGTAACTCGTGTTATTTTTCAAGATATGAAATTACATAATTAATTTTTATTAATGTAACTGTTAAGTACACTATAAGATCGCTTAATAGTTTTAGTGGTGTCATGTAGTGTGCTTTAAAATCGACATCTTTACCTTAAAAACATTAGTGGATTCTTCATATAGTCCAATATTGGGGAAAAAAGACAGTATAAAGATTACATAAGCCTAAGGAGGAAGAATGAATAGAACAGTTTAATAATTGATAGCTAAAAATTGAATGGGCTGTGCATGAAATACCATGGTCCTATATTTTATTGCATATCATCTTAAAAATATGTTATTTAGAATGTTTTTGATACTAGTAAAAAAAGAGCTAATTAAATGGATAAAGTTATTTATTGTGAAAAGAAACAAACTATTCAGTGATAGCAAGGGTTCTGATTCTTTCTGCCTTTTCATGCAGTTGTCCTCCAACTTTTGGCTCCAGTCCTTGATCTTGACTTTCCAGACATCTAGGAGGCTGCTACAGACCCTGGAATGCACCTCAACCTCATCCAAAGCTTGGGGGGCATTGCCCTTCCTAGATTGTTTTTATTTTTTTAGTAATTTTTAGATTTTCAAATACAGCTGACATACATTATTATATTAGTTTCAGGTGTATACCCCAGTAGTTAGACATTACATAACTTAATAAATGATCATTCTGATAATTTTTACACCCATATGACACCATACATAGTTATTAGACTATTATTGACTATATTCCCGATGTTTTACTTTATATCCTCATGACCATTCTGTAACAACTGATTTAAATTTCTTAATCTCTTCACCATTTTCGACCATCCCCCAAATCCCCTTCCCATCTGGCAACCATTGAAACCTTCTCTGTATCTATAATTCTGTTTCTGTTCTGCTTGTTTATTTGGTTTTTCGGTTCAATTGTTGATAGATATGTATTTATTGCCATTTTACTGTTCATAAGTACTAAATAATTTCCAGTTTCTGAATATGAAGTTAGACATGTAAATTAGGTAAAATAAATTATACTAAAATTCTCTGTGATGATTTGGATGTCTTTAAATGTGATTTCAGGAAGAAGTATCAATGAATCAATTTTATTATTAGGGGAAATTTGATTTTATCTACTATATCAAAATATTGATAAAAATAAATTATCAACTTTTATTTTTGTCTATTTTTATTACTTTTGATGAGATATTTTCATCAAAATATTTTCTTTGACTATTCTCTAGAATTAGATCCAGTGACCCAGCAACTTATGCTCCAAACAGCTAAACCAACTTTTGGCCATCTTACTGATGTAAGTAAAAAGTTCAAGTTATAATATCACTATACATGGTAATTAAATATGAGCATTTATTATGTTTTAATTTTAGTAGCAAGCGTATAATATCAACACCCTAGAAAATAATGTAACGGGATATTTGTGAAAGTTTGTAAAATGGTTCATCTACCTACTTATGTGTTTTAATGTTACTTATGGTAAAATTTTTGGTAACATGGAGATTTTTAACAGACTAAACAAATTTCATAGCCTCTCTCAACAAAAGTATACCACATAATCAGCCTTACACAGAAGGGTTTCATCTATTTTTTTCTAGGACTTTTACAGTTTTAGATCTTATGTTTTAGCCTTTAATCCAGTCACGTGAGGACAAATAAAGCATGATTCCATGTATGAGCTATATAAATTAGGGTCATGGAAAAAAATAATAGAATTGTGATTGTCAGGGACTGGAGGAGAGGAAAATGGGAATTTCTAACCCACAGGTATAAAATCTCCGTTTTGAAGATGAGTATGTTCTAGAGATCTACTGTACGACACTGTGTCTATAGATAACAATTCATTATTGCACACTTAAATCTGTTAGGAGGGTAAATGTCGTGTTAAGTGTTTTTACCACAATAAAATAGTAAAAAAGTTTTTCATTTTAAGAATGATATTTAAAAACTATGAATCATTATTTTTTTAGTTTTAACATGTCCTTTTTATGTTAAATATATTACTCCTAGTGGGAATAAATATATGTTATGCCAATCCTTATAAAACTTATATTTATATTATACTATAGAATGCATGGAGGGCTGTTATGACTGAAACCATGTTAGAATGGTTAGTTCATGCTAGAATATTGAATAACTTAAACAAGAAATGTGAAGAAAATCTTGAACAAGTTTATAGTATAATGAAGAACATGGAGAAAATTCAAATCATTAACATTCCTGAAGTCCTGGGGAAGACCAGATGGCTGGATGGGATCACTCTACATGAAAGGAAGGCAGATCCCAAGGCCACATGCCTAGAATGGGTGTATTTGTAAGGGTGGCAGTCTATGATGTGTGATATGACAAAGTGGTAGCCTAATCCAAGAGAAGAGGAAACAGGTTGATAGATTAACCAAACAGGGTCTTTGAGGACCAGAACACTTAAGAGTATTTTTAAAGACTAATGTGTTTATAGTGTGGTGCTGCGTGCTTGTCCTACCCTGCCCACCCCTCCCCTAAAACCCTTTACGACATCCACACAGGTCACTCTGATGTCTTCAGAGCTTTCTCATGATTGGAGCTGAACACAAGTTGAGTCCCTCTATAAGACTAAAATGTGGTACAAAAAGGTTTCCCAAAGGGAATAACATCTGGGTTGCATTTTGAAATCTCATCTGGGATTTGTAAATGAAGGTGCAGCTCTCACCCATATTTTGGATTAAATCATTATGAGGAAAGTGAGACCAGAGTGTTTCTTCACTGTGGTTGCCAAACAACACAAGCCATGGTGGATATTGGCGAGTGGCTTCATAGAAGAGGGAGGTTATGAGATGAGTGGTTGCCAAGTGCACAGTTTTATACTGAGACACTCAAATAAGGGATTAATATATGTGCCATTTCATGTATTTGAGTGAGAGTGAGAATTAAGAAATATTATTCTTAGGTTTGTCATTAGTGATGGATAAGGAATTGAAACACAACAGGAAACCGGTTTCTTAAGATATTAAAAATATTGCCAGGATTGTAGTGAGGTGTTCATGGCAGATACTGCCTGTGAGGTAGAATTTCCTGGATAAAGCACTCTGTTGGGTGGCTGGTCATCAGTCAAGTGCTAGGATGATTTGTTGAGGTCAAAAGCTACACAAAAATAGAGAAATATGTGGATATGATGTCAGTAACATGAGAAAATACTTTGATTTGTGGTTAGAAGATGACACTGAAATGCTCAGGAGTAGCAGGTACAAAGTAGAGAAATGAAAGAGATTAGAAAATCATTTGCAAAACCAGTGAGAAGAATTATATAAGGTGGACATGTCTTTGTGTTGGTGGCAGTATATTATAAATTGGAAAGTAGCTGAATTTAAGATACAGGATTCTGATCATAAGTCAAAAAGACAGGTAATAAAAGACTCCTACATCTCAAAATTAAGGACTTTGTAATAAACCTTGTGATAAAATGTGGAGGAAATATTGGACCTGCTCAGAGATAGCCACTTCAAGAGCAATTTATAAATTAGCTTTCCTGGAAAGACCTCAAATTGATTAAAAACCAAAGTTTCCTTCCTGATATCTGTCTCTCAGTAAAGCTGATTCAGGAAGAAGAAGATTAGAAGTAATAAAGCCTGCCCTCAGTGGATAAAATGGAATATGTGACTTGAAACATCAGTGGCCAGTTCAAAGTGGCCCATCTGTGAATTACTAACATGTGCTCAGCCACTAAGGTCTAAGTGCTGGACCACAAGAAGACACTAACCTCCAAACTTGCCCTGAGCACTGGAACTACCTGCTAATTTCATTCTGGTCTGGTGGTCCTCCTGCATAGAACTCCTGTGTCCCTGAGATGTGAAGAGCAGATTTTCAAAATAAAACAAAGACCTCCAACCCTCTAGGAAGTAGAGACACAAAGCTATTCATCTGGGTTTTTTAAAGGTCAGAAACTTTATTCTTGTCCTAGAGAAATTCAGCTCATGGAGTGAGAGGGGCTTGAAAGTATGGTATGAATGTGAGACTAGTGTGGAGGAAGTCCACATAAAGATGCTTCTGGTAGGTAGGGCTGTGGCTCTGAGGATGCCATGTGAATAGGTCAGGATTGAACTTCTGAGTTCACCTAGAAACTTCCCCTTCTGTAACAATAATAATTGCATATTCCTTGAATTTGAACTTGGGTTACAAATACTGAGCTCTGCTAACAATACTGAGCTTTGCCTGTCTCTACTGAGAGAGGCAATTCAGAGTCTAGAGAAGAGGTTTTCTTCACAGCTAAGTCATAAGATATGTAAGGGATGGCAGCCCAAAAGAGTCCATTGGGAAGGCATCTGTATCATGTAGCTTGCATGATCATTAACACGTTGGAGAGATGAGTGGATTTTTGTTTTCTGTGCTACATGGTTTCATACATGTGGTTGCCTTTGTATGCACATCTGTTCTTACCCCACCAAACTGGAGGTTGGAGTCAGAAACTTTTTCCCCTCAACATAAAAAAAAAAGTCACATCAAAGTCATTAGTGAATAATTGAACACTTTAAAAGAAAGCAGAATGTTTACTTTAAAGTTGCCATCACGTATAATTTAGAGTTTAGTTAGAAATGTGTACTTTCTTCTAAGTCTCTCTGTGGTCACACTTCCAAGCTAAGATTTTCTCCTTGGTACACTTTGCTTTTTGTGCTGTCTTTTAAATGTCTGTTCCTCCCATATCTTATATCTCCCTATGGTTAGGTCCCTGGGATGTGTATCCAGACCTCTGCACCCACTGGTGGCTGTTCCAGCCCTTCCCCATACTTCCTACCTCTACCAACCCTGAAAATAACGCCTCTCTTTCTCATTTATATATTTTCTCCAAAAAAATATCTGTATCTCCCTCAAAAGCTATTGTTCTATAAACGTTTTGTAACCCCAGGGTTTCCTTTTTATGCCCAGGGAGTGTTCCACTGGCTGCTGGCTTAGAATACTCTCCAAGCTACAGATTCTGTATTTGTCACTATGTTGTTACTGATGCTGCTTCAAATAGAGGCATCTATTCCTGTCCTTTGCACAAGATAGCATTATTTTGTCAACTAATTATAGAAATATCTGTATCCATATCATCTATATATCTATCCAGATATAAAACTTATTAACATTTAAGCAGTTTTCTTCACATTGGTCAGCATTTTTCCACAGACTTGGAATTATTTTGACTGGTTTATAAAAATGAGGAGTTTCAGGCACAGCTTAGTAGTGCCTGTATGATTATTGGGATTTTAAATGAAACCAAAGTCTTAAGCACGGTGCCTTGAAGGGCTAGCTTCCGAGTTCATCTTGTCCCTTTTCTCCACTTACCTGCTTGAAGTGTGCTTAACTCTCCTGTGTTTATTTCTAAAACCTCTATTACTTTACCTTTCACAATTAATCTACAATTGTTTTACATTGTGTATGATGTGAATTTAACATAAAGTCTTTTTTGGCATATGTTTATTCAATTTCCCAGCTCCATGTATCAAAAAGACTGCCCACCAATAAGCTGCATTGTAACATAGTTATAAATAAATAACTGGCTACATATATGTGTCTATTTATGTATTATCCCTTTTAAAATATAGGTACAAACAATGTCTATCCTCACCCCAATGCAACAATGGCTTAATTTTGAAGATTATACATTAATTTTTTTATTTATTTGTAGAGTAAATCCACCTACTTTATTCTTCATGATTGCTTTGTCAATTACCCTCTTTAAATATTCATTTAAATTTTATAATAAAGTTAAGTTATCTATATCCACCAAATAACTTCCTGGGACTTTAAGGTGTTCTATTTGTCTTTGGTTTTCAGCAGTTTTATTTTGATGTGCTTACCATTGATTTTGGTTTTATTTCTATTTATTCCATTTAGGTTTCAGAGCTTTTTGAACCTATGGGTCTCTATCTGTCATTAGTTTTGGGAAATTCTCAACCAGGATTTTGCAAATGATTCTGCACAATATTTTTTCCTCTTCATTTCAGACTCCATTTAAATATATGTGATAAATCTTCACTCTATGTGACCTTTGTCTTGGAGTTCCTTTATGTCGAGATATGTTCCCTCTCTACCACTTTTGTTGAAAGTTTCTATCTTAAGTGAATGTTGAGTGTTGTCAAATGCTTGTTCTGCAATGATTCAGATACCTATGATTTTCTTTCCTCATTTTATTAATGTAATGTATGCCATTAGCTGACTTGTAGATGTTGAACAATCCTTTTATCCCTGGAATGCCTTACTTGGTTATATAACCTTTGAATGTATTGTTGAACATATTTTGTTAATATTTTATTGAGGATTTTTATACCTATATTCCTCAGGGATATTGACCTGTACTTTTCTTCTTTTTGTGGTATCTTTGCCTGGTTTGGTACTATAGTAATGTTGGTCTTATAAAATGTGTTTATAAATGTTAACTCCTCTTTTATTTTTGGAAGAGTTTGAAAAGGAATGGCATTAGTTTTCCCTTGAATATATAGTACAATTCACCAGTAAAGCCATCTGGTCTTGGACTTTTGTTCATTGGGAAGTTTTTGGTTATTGATTAAATCTCCTTACTTTTTTATTTCATTGTGATTCAGTCTTAGTGGGTTAGATGTTCCTAGAAATTTACCTATTTCTTCTAGGTTGTTCAATTTGTTAGCATAATATCATTCATAGTAGTAGTCTTTTATGATCCTGCATTTCTTAGATATTAGTAGTAAAACTCCTTTTATTTTTTATTTTATTTAAATTTTCTCACTTTTTTTCTTGAGGTTTCCAGCTGAAGGATTGTCAGTTTTGCTTATCTTTTCAAAGAACTAGGTTTAGTATTTTGCTTTAATTTTTATTTTAGAGAGAGGGGAGGGGAAAAAGAAAGAGAAGGAGGGAAACATTGATACGAGAGAGAGGCATTGATTGGTTGTCTCTTGCACATGCACCAATGGGGACTAAACCCACAACATAGGCATGTTTTCTGATGGGGAATTGAACTGTGATCTTTCACTTTGTAGGACTATGCCCAACCAACTGAACCATACCGGTAAAGGTTGTTTTATTGATGTTTTCTATTGTGTGTGTGTGTGTGTGTGTGTGTGTGTGTGGTTTTTTTGCCTCTATTTCACTCATTACAACTCTACTCTTTGTTATTTCTTTCCTTCTACTTTGCACTTCATTTGATCTTACAAAAAGTTTCTTGAAGTGTAATGTTAGGTTGTTTATTTGAGGCTTTTCTTGTTTCTTAAGGTAGGCATTTAAGTGGCATCAATTTCAAAATATATTTTCTTTAAACTTTGTTCTTTGGTCCTGAAATAAAAGCCAAATTATTTTTCTAATACCCTTAGCTCAATCTAGGTTATCCATTTAGGTATATGATTTCCTCATCAGTACCATTACCATTCAAAGGATAATGGTAACACTGTTTTAGTTCTGATAACACATAAACAGTTGGTTTTATATCAAACAAGAAAGAATAAAATAGTACTATTACAAAAAGCTGTACAAATGAGTAATGTAGAACTAGTTGTCACTTATTCTCCCTCACTTAAGAGTCTGTGATTGAGAATTTCCTAAATAATTATTTTGGCTAGCCCTTTGCTCAGATCTGTAATTCCACAAATAATCTTTTAGAGGAAAAATCGAGCCAAAAATAATAAATTATTAAAAAAGCTTTGAAAATGGTATTGAATCCTCTTTTATCTCTGTACCTGGATGTACACGTGAATACTCATATATACACACACACATGGCAGCTCCTAGTGTAAAGTGAAAGTGTGAAAACTACTGCCTTAGACTCACTGCAGTAGATTGCTGGGTTTATGTGGTAGTTGTGTCCTACCTAATCCTAATGAGATTGCTTTGGCTTTGCTGAATTATGCTCTGTGTCATAGCACAGTGTAGCTTGATAATGTTATTACTAGAAATGTCAGAACACTTCTATCTCTATTAAACTGTAAGAATATAGGTGGGAATGTAATTTCTAATATTCTTTTCATAAAGACACATGGTGAATGTTTTTCTGGTTATAATCCCAGGAATGTATCATTTCATGAATGAGTATTTTGGTTCCTTTTCAAGGATGCTGTGATCCACTAAATTAATCATTGATCCTTCCTTGTGTTGACTATTAGAAAGCTTTGGGCTAAATTTTTGTCCAATCTGTAGGAGATGGAGAGGAACATTTGAGAAGTGTCAAGTGTACTCATCTCACTTCTACATCTTCCCTTTTTCCTGCCCTCATTGTCTTTCTGTAGAAACTTCTCACAGTGTATTCTCACAGTGTAAAAGTGTATTTTTATAAGAAAATCTTTTTAAGATACAACAGAAAGATAAACTGAGTTCACATTAATCATTATCACCTATGGCAACCACATAATTTAAATCATTTTACCTTTAATCCATATTATCAAAATGATATGTTTGTAAATATATATTATATATACCACTGTATTATTTTATTCATGGTTAAAATAAGAATATACTAAAGCAATATTTAAAAATTACCAAGATTATTACAAGAGAACTTTAGGGAGAGTTTTTATTTTATTAATTTACTTAATTAATTAATGTATGATAAAGGAAAATGGACAGAGAAAATAAATATATTAATACAATTCAGAAAATATTTTTAATTAAATGGATAAAACCCAATCTTTCCCTTTAGGAGTATTCTGAATAGACTCAATAGGCTGGTATTTAATTTAATTAATCATTTGACATGGATAATATATTCTATGACACTTCCAGTCCTAAACGTTATGATTGCCATGGATCATCCACAATGTATAAAGCCTGATTTTTAAATTTTAGTTTGAACTGAAATATTCTTTAAAATATAGATAATAACTATAAGTACTGAGGAATTTTAAGATCTAGTGTGACTACTTTATTTTATATTCCTATCAAATCAATTATGAAAATAAAGTTTAAGAAGTAAAATGAAAATTATACATTGCAATATGAAATCACTCCTAATTAGAACAAATATTATGGTCTTTTAAAGTTACTTTTGATTTAATATGCTTTTCTTTTTTGTACAAAATTACTGTGAGAATATTTCTGTTTGTAATCAAAGTTTTTCAGAAGAAAAATAATGCAAAGCAAATTTCTAGAACTTGTCAATCATTTCCTGTTTTCAAGCTTTCTAAAACATATCCCTTATTGGAGCAACTATTTTTTGCATAATTTAAAAAAAATAAAGATAATTTTAGGGTCTCTATTACTTTCCCAAGAGTTTTGTTTTTGAAACAAAGCAAGAAAGTTGTGCTATTGCCTGTACAAAGGAGTCTTTTATTGCTGCATTTACCATGTGTATAGGGTGCAATATATTACTGCTCATGAAATACAAAAAGTACAGTGAGTAAGTGCAAATTGGTCACTTTGTGTCTGCTGTGTGATTCTAATTATCTTTGTTAGGCTTTTCCTGTTGTGCTAATAATTTAATCTGGTCTTAGCAAGATGACAGAAAAGTTTACCAGAACTGTACTGTTTACATATGTGAACAACCCCAGGGAGCTAATGATCCCAAAATTTCCATCATGATTGTGTTAAATCTATCTAGTAGGAAATTAGAGTCACTGTGTGATATATTTAATTTTTATTTCTTATACATAAGTTGACAAGCCAATATATGACATGTTTCATTGTTAACCACACTGACATAATTCAGTGCTCATCATTTCTGTTGTGTGATGATGTTCTAATGGCCCTGCATTTATTTAAAACACTAAAGGTGGCAATTCTAAGGAAAGTAATGGTTTACTACTTAAGAACATAATTCCTTATTAATATGGCTTCTTTCTCCATAACTTGGAGGATTAATATTCTTCATATTTAGAAGCCTTCAGAAAAATTTGAAGTCTTTCATTTATTCAGGTTTTGTACAATTTAATTATAAATATTTAGCATTTTTTTAATACACATGACTCAGGTTTAAATTGCATAATAACTCTAAGTATAGGTATATGAGAGAAAGAATTTAAGCGATGAGATGGTAGAGAGAGAGAGGTCAAGTTGACCTCATGAGGAAGATCAGGTGATAATACAAATTAACCAGGTAACAATTACCATAATCCTGGAAGGTTTTACACATAAAAATTGAAATGCAGTGTGGTATGACTACTGCCTGCTTCACTTTATTATTTTTATTTTCTTGTAGACATTTATATTGAAGTATAATATGCATATAGTACAAGTGTGCAGTTTTTAACTGTACAGGTCAGTGACAAAAACCATGTGACCACTGCAGGGTTCACAAGGTTCACAACAGAGAATATTGCCAGGACCCCAAACCCTTCCTCATTTCCACCCCATAATATTTATCTCTCCCAAATGGTAATAATTAGTCCCACTTTTCCATGATAGGCTAGTTTTACATGCATTAAGCTTTATATAAGTGGAATTACATAGTATGCATTATTTTGTCCTTGGCTTGCCCCCCTTATAATGTTTGTGAGATTTATCCATTCTATTATACGTAGCAGTTTTTAGGTGTTTTTATTGATAAATGGAAGTACTTGGTATAAATATGCTACCATTAATGGTACAAGTATATACAATTGACTTTACTACATAGGATGTTTGGGTTTTTTCAAGTTTTGATAAGAATGATGCCATTGGTCCCAGTTTCAGGTAAAATGGAGTAAACACACTTTTCCCTCTTGCTCACTTAATGAGGCTATGGCACCTGGATAGAGGCATCAAGAAGCTATTAAACATTCCAAAAGTATATAGTGTCAGATAGGTAGGGAAAGAAAACAAGATTTCAAAGCAGTGAGCTTACCAGAGACAAATGAAATGAATGTGAATTTCTAAATTTGGGTAAAAATACCCTGAGCTCATATTTGAGCTAGAACTGCATGATCTGTTCCTGATCACCATCAAAAGAGACTTTGAGGATGAGCCAGCAGATAGGTCACCACCAGGCTTGCCATGGGTGGTACATTGGGAAACATCTGAAGAGCACTTCAACATCTTTGAAAACTTAAGTGACAGTTAACATACAACTCACAAAACATATGCTGCAACCCATAGCCTGAACTTAACCAGTCTGTTGTCTCCTTAAACAAAAATGGGTTCATTTTCAATAGTATTTAAATAAATACGCATGCACACTCACACACTTAATATAAAAATATATATAATTTTGGTGAACAAAATAATGACACCTGTGCATAATGACAGATTTAACCCTTTTATTTCTTACATTTAAAAACTATTCCCTTGAGTTATTGCATTGGCTGGCATGTCTAGTACAATATTTAGGAGAAGTTTGAGTATTTTCCCATGTTAACTTCATGTAAGCATGTTTATACGTATATTTGCTTTGTCAGATTAAGAAAATCTTCTACAATTATGGATTGCAAAGGGTTTTTATCACAACCAGTATTCAGTTTTACCATATATTTGTTCAGCATCTATTGAAGGGATATTAAATTTTGTCTTTATTTTTTAAAGATAAGATACTGAGTTTTTACATATTAAATCAATGTTGTTCTACTGTAATAAAACCAATTTGGTATTATTTTGTTATAATACTAAATTGGATGCCATAACTCTTTATTTAAATATTCTGTCATCTACTTTCCAAGAAAAAAATGGAACTATGTGTGATGATAGATATGTTAATAGTGTTAATTAACTGATTGTGGTAAGCATTTCACCACATGTATGTATATCAAATCATCAGGTTGTAAACTTTAACTATTTACAATTTTATTTATCAATTATATATCACTAAAGCAGGGGAAAATAAAATACTATTGAAACTATGAAACACTCAGGCACACTGCAAATTAAAAATAATTGTTGAGAAAAACCAAAGAAGGCAAATAAATGTAAAGATATACCACGTTCATAGATTGAAAGACTCAAAATTGTTAACATGGCAATAGTTGCCAATTTGATTTATTTAAACAACATTACAATACAAATTCCAGGATATTTTTCTCTAGAAATTAACAAATTGATTATAAAAATTAATATGGAAGTGCAAAGTATACAGAATAGCCAAAACACTTTAGAATTATTTGAAAAAATTTTAAATAGATGAACACAATTTAGAGACTGATAGATCAGATTTCTGGACATTGTATAGAGCTGAATAGATCAAGTGATACTGACATGAGAATAGATATGAATCATGGAAACAGAATGTACAATATAGAAATAGACTCATGCACATATGGTCAACAAAGTCACCAAGGTACTTTAGTGTGGAAAAGATAGTCTCCTCAACATACTGTCCTGGAAATATTAGATGTACCTATGAAAAAATATATATCTTTTCTGTTACTTCACTTCATATACACAATTTAACTAAAGAACTAAAGAGTTTAGTTCTTTAAACTAAAGAATTTCAAACCTACAAAAAAGAAAATATAGGTATAAAACATTTGCATCTTGGAGTAGACAAAGATTTATTAAACAAAATGTAGAAAACACAAACCATATGAAGAAAAACAGTAATAAATTAAACTATAAAATTAAAAATTTCTGCTTTTCTAAAATTAGATGACGTTAAAGTTTCTGTAACTCTGTGAATATATGAAAAAACTGAATTGTACATAACAGCATAAATTTTGTTGTATGCAGATTATATCTTAATGTAACTTATAAAAGGACATAATTAAGATAAAAAAGTAAACCACACACTAGGAGAACATATTTGCAAAATATATATGTGATAAAGGGCTTTTATTTAGCATATAAAACCACCTCTTATAAAGGAAAAACAAAGGAGAATAGATGAATTAAAATACAGTAAAAATTTGAACACATATGTCAAAAAACACCCTATACAAACAGTCAAAAAGCACATAAAAATAATCAACATAATTAGTCTTCAAGGTAATAAAATATTATTTTATTAAATATTTAAATAATTTTAAATATTATTCAATATTATTTATTTAATAAAATAAGATATTGCTACACATGTAATAAATAAAACTAAAATGATATATCACTACACATGTAATAAGTTCCCAAAAAAGAAGAACAAAGATGGACAAATCATGCAATATAATATGAAACTATCATGGTATTGGTATAAAAACAGATACATAGATCAATAAAACAGAACAGAGAGCCCAGAAATAAACCCACAGTTTTATAGTCAATTGACATTCAACAGAGGAAACAAGCACATACGATTGGCTAAAGATATTTTATTCAAAAAATGGTGTTGGGAAAATTGGACAGATATATGCAGAAAAATTAAACTAGACCACCTTCTTACACCACACACAAGAATAAATTAAAAATGGATCAAGGACTAGATTCAGGTCTAAATGTTAGAGCTGAAATCATAAATGTCATAGAAGAAAACATTGGCAGCAAAATCTCAGGCATTGCTTGTAACAATATTTTATCAGATATGTCTCACCAGGCAGGGGAAACAAAAGAAAAAATAAATAGGACTACATCAAGCTAAAGAGTTTTTCAACAACAAAGGAAAACATCAACAAAATAAAAAGACAACCACAGAATGGGAGAACACATTCACCAATACATCTGATAAGGAGTAAATAGCCAAAATTTATAAAGTACTTACAAAACATTAACAACAAAAAAACAAAAACCCAATTAAAAAATGAGCAGAGAACCTGAATAGACGCTTTTACAAAGGGGACATACACATGGCCAATAGACATATGAAAAAATGTTCAATGTCACTAATCATCAGAGAAATGTAAATTAAAACACAATAAGGCATCATCTTGCACCTGTCAGAATGCCAATCACCAATAAATCAACCAATAGCAAGTGATGGTGAGGATATGGAGAAAGAGGGGCCCTTTTGCACTGTTGGTCAGTATGCAGACTGGTGCAGCCACTGTAGAAAGCAAAAAATTAAAAATGAATCTGCCGTTTGACCCAGCAGTCCCACTTCTGGGAATATATCCAAAGGAACCCAAAACGCTAATTTGAAAGAATATAAGCACTTTTATGTTCCTTGCAGCATTATTTACAATAGCCAAAATATCAAGGTATGGAAGCAGCCCATGTGTCTATCACTAGATAAAACAACTATGGGACATTTACACAATGGAATTCTACTTGTCTGTAAAAAACAAGAAAACTTTACCCTTTGCAACAGTGTGCATGGACCTGGAGAACATTATGCACAGTGAAATAAGCCAGTCAGAGAAGGACAAATACTATATGATTTAAGGGGACTAAATGGTAATGGAAAAAAATTGCAATAAACAAGCAAACAAACAAAAAGACTGACAATACTAAGAGTTGGAAGGAATGTGATATTACTGGAACTCTCATATATTGTTGGTGGGCATGAATTATGATACAATCTCTTTGAAAAACAGTCTGGCAAAATTATAGAGGCTCTGAATGACATTGTTTTCCTCCAGAGAGATTACACTATTTTTCTAGTTAGCAAAAAGGTTATGGGAAGATCACCTTGATTTAATCATTGCTGGTCCATTTTTAGGTTTCCCTTCTGGTATGTATACCAGTGTCTCAAGGCTTGAGTTTCTTTCAAAAGCATCTCCTTCTTGGAACTATGCATTTTACAAATATAGCCTAAATTGTTTCCAATGTGAGGAATATGATTATTAAAGTTCTTGTCCTTTTCTTTAAGGAACTAAGAATTAAGAGTTGAACATAACTAAGGTTAATGCCAGTAAAATGATAGCAAAATTGGTTTGTTTTATGGCAGTGGTTGTGACATTACAGAACAAACAACATCTGTTTTCAATCTTCTCTACTTTAGGTTTTGAAATATTTAAAAAATATTTATTGTCTCCATTGGCTACATCAGTAAATTGTGCAGCTTACCCACCAATTTCATACATCATTAATCCAATTATCTTCTGGATTCTTTGAGCTTCTGCAGTAGGGAGAGAATGCATTCTCACCAAGAACAATGGGAACAGAAAGAGGACTGCTGATTCTGCAAGTGGGCTTTACAGAGATTATAGGTGGAGTGATTCTACATGAAGCCTTTCATCTCAGCCCTGGACAATGAACAGGGTTTTCCATTGTAGATGGTAGGAAGTGATAAGATGAGCTATACTTTGAACACCACTTGAATCACTGATTCAGTATAGCCCAAGTTGAAATGGAGAGAACATGATGGGCATTTACAGCAGGTATTTAGGGTATGAGTAGTCTGATGTTGTATTTTGCAAGTGACTTGATTTTATATAGTCAGATCTTCTCCCACCATTCTTAGGATTTCATTGAAATGTTTATGTAGGAGGGTGAATATAGAAAGGTTTAAAATTTGTTACTCATGCCAGCTCAGTGACTTCCATACCAGTATATTGAAATGATATAGTTCATTGATGATGGAATTCAAATAAAATCTATAACCTTTAAGTGACCTTGACCTTTGATATTTTTGGAGGGTTATCTATATGTACATATATTCACAAAGGGAGATCCTACTAAGACTCACAAAACCTTTAGTCTGTCGCACTGTTTTTTGTTTTGTTTTGTTTTTATTTTTTTTCTCTTGATCTGACAGAGCTTCAGTTCATTGAACTTCTGGGCACACAGTAAGTGGCATCTATTCAGCTGAGCTTTTTATAATTGGTAAGTTAATTAAAAGTGACTTTTCATTTTCAGCATTTGTTTATTTTTCATGATACAAATTCCCCATGGCATTTTACAATGGGTGTTGTCTTCAAGATCTCAAATACAAATAAAGAAAAGCTACTCATTATTGCCTCTGCTCTTAAAGTAGTACATGATGTCACCCTAAGTGTTTTCTTTCACATTTTTCTGGGAAGAATATTCTGGGATTTTCTCCAGGATAAAGATTAGCTCAGTGTGGTTCCTGTATTTGTCAGATCTGGACTGTTTCAGTGTAACACAACCAGGGTGCACAGAGTCAGTGAGAAGGCTCTAGTTTTCAGAAAGACAGATTGCTTACATTTTACAGGCAAAAGTATATTACCCAATTCCCTACTTTTAATGAAGAATTCTGGTATAGTGTTTTTATTAATCACAGTAACACCAACCACAAAATAATCAGGAAAATTTACACTAAGCTAGAAACCATTCAGTGTCTTGGTGGAATGCGGGAGGAAGGAGACCCCAGTCCTTCCTTTGGAATCATGGTTTTTAAAGAGGAATGACGGATAGCTTATGAGAAGAGGTAGTAAAGGAATAAATAATGGCAGAAAAATTCAGAGCAACAAGAACAAAACTGGAGAGGATCAAGGTGGTGGAAGAGTGAATGGAAGTCACATTGACCTCTCAGGACCAACCTGGAATTACAAAATTGTGGAGAAATCATCTGGAGCAAATGACTGAACAGCGGTAAGAGAGAAACCTTGTAACCTCAGACAGACAGAGGAATCAAATTGGCACAACCTGACTGTTAAGGACTGTGGCAGAGACACGAGAGGCCTGGCTGGTCACTCTTGGGCGGCAGTGCCAGAGGGATACTTGAGCGGCCAGATGGATCCCCACAAGAAGAGCGGGGTCTAAACCAAAGCAGGGATCCCCAGCCTACAGCACTGGAACCCAGAAAGTATACAAATAACAACCTGCTGTGAAAAGTGGCAGGATTGCCCTCTGCCAGAGACAACTGACTAGAGACTGAAAGAGCCATTTAAAGAGCCAATGCATAAATTTTCATCTGCAGCCACTTACCCTGGGTTCCGTAAAGGTGGGGGCAGAGTAGGCTGGACATGCCTGAGGAGAGACTGGGGATGGAGGCTTTGGGGAGAGAACTGAGAGAGTAGTCTTCAAGATCCTGGTACTGAATCATCCCCCATTAGGCAGCAGCCATCGAGCTCACACAGACACTCCTCTCTGAACAGCAGCAGCTTAAGGGGAAACACTAGCCCCAACCCCAGGAGGGATTCTTCCCTGCCCTATGGTGTTAAAACCTACCTGCTGAGTGCAGAGTGACTAGATTAATAACTGAAGTAGACAGCCACAGGCAGAAAACCCTTGGAAGTCTCAAACAGACTGCCTAAGGTCAGACAGGGTCAACATCTGACTTCACTAGAGGTGGATTTAGACAGAAAAAAACAGCAGTAAATACTAGAGGTTACCAAGAAGAAATCTATTGTGGTCTTCTCCATGAATCGTAATATTTTCTTTACTACATAGCTTCTTCACATTCATTTCTTGTCCATCAAGTTGGTGCAAATTAAGTCACTAGGTTTTATACTACAGTTTATTTCTCTCCTTTCTTGTAATAATCTTAAGCTCTTTACAGCCTAATTAACACTGGTTCATTTGTTGTTGACAATGGGATTACAGAGGGGAGTTATTTCTGTGGTCCTGGGTTTGTTTCCTGGGCTTTCTGGTTTTGTTCAGACAGACAAATAACGGGAAGACAAAGAAGCAGCTCCCAACTGAAAGAAAAGGAGGAATCCCAAGAAAGACTACTAAATGAAATAGAGGCAAGTAAACTATCAGATATTGAGTTCAAAACAATGGTTATAAGAAAGTTCAATGAACTTAATGAGCTCTGTGAGAAATACAAACACTACAGGGGAATTATGAGGAACTGACTGCAAACTATAACAGCATGAAAAGAATATAGAAACTATCAACAAGAACCAAGAGGAAATGAAGAATACAATTCCTAAATTGAAGCACACATGAGAAGAAATAAAAAACAGGCTAGATGAAGCAGAGGATCAAGTCAGTGAGCTGGATGACATGGCAGAAAAAAACTTCCAGAAAGAGCAAGAAAATGAAAAAAAGGCTTGGAAAGAATGAAAAGGTGTTAAGGGAAATGCAAGACAACAGTAATAATATACATATAATAGGAATTCCAGAAAAAGAAGAAGAGGAGCAAGGGATAGAACACCTGTTTGCAAAAGTAATAATGGAAAACTTCCCTAATTTGAGTAGAGAAAAATGTCACACAAGTCCAGGAAGCACAGAGGATCCCCATAATAGGACCCTAAAGAGACATACTCCAAGACACATTATAATTAACATGGCAGATAACAAAGACAAAGAGAGAATCTTAAAGGCATCAAGGGAGAAATAGGAAATAACACAAAATGGAGCCCTGATAAGGCTAGCAGCTGACTTCTCCACAGAAACACTATAAGCCAGAAGGGAATGGCAAGCTATTACAAATAAAGAAAAGCAAAGGCCTGCAACCAAGACTATTCGACCCAGCAAGGCTCTCAATTAAAATAGAAGAAGAAATAAGGAGTTTCTCAGACAAAAGAAGGCTAAAAGAATGCACTTCTGCCAAGATATTCTAAAGGGACTGCTTTAAGAAGATGAAGAAAAAGAGTGAGAGAGAGGCACAAAAGTACAAAGGGGAAAAAAATGAATAAGTACCTATCAATAATAACTGTTAATGTAAATGGATTAAATGGTCCAGTTAAAAAACATATGGTAGCTGAATGGACAAGAAAACATGACCCACTCACATGCTGCCTACAAGAGACCTACCTCAGAACAAACTATGTACACAGACTGAAAGTAAAAGCTTTGGAAAAAAAATATTCCACGAAAAGGACAGGTAAAAAAAAACCCGGGGTAGCAATACTTATATCAGTCAATACAGACTTCAAAACAAAGGCCATAAAAAGAAACACAGAAGGGTACTTCATAATACTCAAAGAAAGAATCCATCAAGAAGACATAAACACTGTAAACCTATATGACCCAACAGAGGAGCACCCAAATATATAAGGAAAATCCTGGAGGACTTCAAGAAAGATATAGTCAGCAACACACTTATAGTAGGGGATTTTAATACCCCACTGTCAACAATGGATAGATCATCCAAACAAAAAATCACAAAGATATTGTGGAACTGAAAGGCTCCTTAGACCAAATGGGCTTAACTGATATGTAGAACCTTTCATCCCAAAGAAACAAACTATACATTCTTTTCAAGTGCACATGGAACAGTTTCAAAGATAGACCACATGATAGGGCACAAACAAGTCTCAACAAATTTAAGAAAATTGAAATTATATCAAGAATTTTCTCAGACCACAAGGGCTTAAATTTGGAAACCAACTTCAAGGAAAAACTCAAAAACATTCAAACTCTTGGAGACTGAATAGTATGCTATTAAACAATGAATGAGTCAATAATGACACCAAGGAAAAAATCAAAAACTTTCTGGAAACAAATGAAAATGAATATACAATAGTCCAAACCTATGGGACAGAGCAAAGGTAGTTCTGAGAGGGAAGCTCATAGCAATACAGGCCTACCTAAAAAAGATAGAAACATTTCAAATAAACAACCTAACACAACATCTACAAGAACTAGAGACACAACAACAAAGCACAGAGTGAGCAAAAGGAAGGAAAAGATCAAGATCAGAGCTGAATTGAATGACTTAGAGACTAAAAGAACAATTCAAAGATGAATAAATCTAGCAGCTTGTTCTTTGAAAAGATAAAAAAAAATTGACAAGCCATTAAGTAGACTCATCAAGAAAACACATCAAGAAAAGGGAGAGGATGGAAATAAAATCAGAAATGAAAGAAGTGAAAGTATTACTGATACCATAGAAATACAAAGGATTGTAAGAAATTACTACAAACAAATAAATACCAAGAAATTTGAAAACTTGGGTGAATTGGACAAATTTCTAGAAAAATATAACCTTCCAAAGCTGAATGAAGAAGCAGAAAGCCTGAACAGACAGAAAACAGTTGGAGAAACTGAAGTAGTAATCAAAAAACTCCAGGCACACAAAAGCCTTGGACCCCAGTCCTAACAAAATATTTGAGGAAGAGCTTATACCTGTCCTTCTCAGACTATTCCAAAAAATCCAAGAAGGGGGAAGACTCCCAAACTTTTTTTATGAGACCAGCATCACCCTATTCTCAAAACCAGATAAAGACACAAAAAAGAAGAAAACTACAGGCTAATAGGCCGGTGAACATAGATACTAAAATCATTAACAAAATATTGGTAAACCACATCCAGCAACATTAAAAATGTTGAACACCAAGATCAATTGGGATTCATCCCTAGGATGCAAGGATGTTACAATATTCACAAATCAATAAACATAATGCATCACATTAAAAAAATGAAAGACAAAAATCACATGATCATATTAATAATGAGGAAAAAGCATTTGATAAGGTACAGCACCCATTTATGATGAAAACACTCAGCAAAATGGGACTAAATGGGGCATACCTCAACATAATAAAGACTATATATGAGAAACCTACAGTTAATATTATACTGAAAGGCCAAAAACTAAAAGCTTACCCGCTAAGATCGGGAACAAGACAGTGCTGTCTGTTTTTACCACCTCTATTTAACATAGTATTAGAAGTTCTAGCCATAGCCATAAAACCAAAAAATAAATAAATAAATAAATAAATAAATAAATAAATAAATAAATAAGTAAGTAAATAAATTGCGCCCAAATTGGAAATGAAGAAGTAAAATGGTCATTGTTTTCAGATGACCTGATAAAACCCAATAGACTCCAATAAAAAAACTACTCGACCTAATAAGTGAATTTGGTAAAACAGTAGGTTACGAAGTTAATATTCAGAAATCAAGGAGATTCTTGTACATCAACAATGAAATGTCAGAATCAGAAATCAGGGAAAAATCCCATTTACTATAGTAATGAGAAAAATAACATACCTTGGAATAAACTTAACCAAGGAGGTAAAAGACCTGTATTCTGAAAACTATACAACACTGAAGAAATAAATTAAGGAAGACACAAATAAATGGAAACCTATTCCATGTTCATGGATTGGAAGAATTAACATCATGAAAATGTCCATATTACCCAAGGCAATTTATAGATTCAACACAATCCATATTAAATTACCTATGACATGTTTCACAGATATAGAACAAACATTTCAAAAACTTATATGGAAACATAAATGACCCTGAATAACTGCAGCAATTTTGAGAAAGAAGAACAAAGCAGGAGGGATCACAATGCCTGACATCAAACTATATTATAAGGCCACTGTAATCAAAGCGGTCTTGTACTGGCATAAGAACAGAAACATAGGTCAATGGAACAGAATAGAGAGCCCAGAAATAAACCCATGTCTCCATGGTCAATTAACATTAGACAAAGAGGGAAGAAGCATAAAATGGAGTAAAGATAGCCTCTTCAACAAATGATGTTGGGACATGTGGGCAGCTACATGCAAAAAAGTGAAACTCAACCACCAACTTATACCACACACCAAAATCAGCTCAATATAGATAAAAGACTTAAATGTAAGTTGTGATATCATAAAAGTCCTAGAGGAGAACATGGGCATGAAAATCTCAGATATTCCATGCATCAATATTTTCACTGATATGTCCCCTAGAGCAAGGGGCATAAAGAAATGAATAAACAAATTGAATCTCATCAAAATAAGAAGCTCCTGAATGGCTAAAGAAAACAGCAGCAAAATGCAAAGGGAACCAACCATATAGGAAAATACATTTGCAAATGACACCTCAGACAAGGGTTTGATCTCTAAAATATATGAAGAACTAGCACTACTCCACTCAAGAAAGACAAACAATCTATTTAAAAAATGGGCAAAGGACCTGATCAGATAATTCTCCAAGGAGGATGTACACAGGGTTCAGAGGCACATGAAAGGAGGCTCTGCATCACTAGTCATCAGAGATATGAAAATTAAAACCACAGTGAGATACCACTTCACACCAGTCATAATGACCATTATAAAGAAATCAACAAAGAACAAGTGCTAGAGAGGATGTGGAGAAATGGGAACCCTGGTGCAATGTTGATGGGAATGCAGAGTGGGGCAGCCACTGTGGAGAACATTTTGGAATTTCCTCAAAAAACTAAAGATGGAACTGTGTTTTGACCCAGAAATTCCACTTCTGGGATTATACCTTAAGAACCCTGAAACAGCAATTGAAAAAAACTTATGCACCCCAATGTTCATAGCAGCACAATTTACAATAGCCAAGAACTGGAAGCAACCTAAGTGCCCAACAGTAAATGAATGGATCAAAAACTGTGGTACATTTACACAATGGAATACTATGCAGCAGAAAGGAAGAAGGAGCTACTACCCTTTGTAACAGCATGGATGGAACTGGAAAGCATTATGCTAAGTGAAGTAAGCCAAGTGGTGAAACACAAATACCATATGATCTCACCTATAAGTGGAACCTAATCAACAAAATAAACAAGCCAACAAAATATAACCATCAACTTTGAAATAAAAAACAAACTGACAGTAACCAGAGGGGAGGAGAGATGGGGATGACAGGGGAAAGGGAGGGGAAGGGTCATCAAGGAACATGCATAAAGGACCCTTTGACAAAGCAAAATGGGGGAAGGAATGATGGTGGGATGTGGGTTGGGTGAGGCTGGGGAAAAGTGGTTGTGGAAAAATGTTGACGAAAACAAACAAACAAAAAAAGGTGGTCAAGGGTAGGCTGGGAGTAGTGTGCTAAATTAATAAGCCAAAAAACTGGTATGTGTAGTCCATGGACATGGACTAAGAGTTGTGGGGATGATGGAATGGAGTACAGGGCAGAAGGGATAAGGGCGGGGAGGGGAATGGGACAACTGTAATAGTATACTCAATAAAATATAACAAAAAAAACAAACAAACAGAAAAACAAAAACCTGCAATGACTCTGCCTAAATACCTATATAACCTGTTGGGAGTTTTTCTTCTTTTTTTTTTTCCTTCCATCGGAAAGGGTTGTCCATTTCTGAAAATGCTGAATGTTTGTGGGAGGAGGAACTGAGCTTTAAAATAGTTCTACATCAGACAAAAAGGTATTGAAAAAATGAAGGTTGATCATGTTTTATAGAGAGACACGGATAGATGGAGATATTTAACATTCCCCAAAAAGCTTACACTTTTTTACACTTAAACGCAATGCTTAATATTCCAACATGGACAAATACTTACTAGGGCCCATCTGATAATATTTACTAAGTGTCTTACATTAAATAACTTAAATCCTCACAAGTCTATAAGATATTTCTGTTTTCAGGGTAAAGAAATGTAGGTACAGGAAGTTAACTAAATACCTCAAGGTCACCTGGCTGCTGAAGCCCTTGGCTGGAATTTGAGGCCGGGCTCTTGCTCCAGGGCCCCTTGCTTCTCTCCACTCAATTCTGTGTCCTTAGTAATCCTTTCTATAAATGTCATGTTTTATGTTAATATTTCCTGCTTTGGAAGCTGTAGGTAAACTTGAGTGACCCCCACTTTGCTTTATATATGGCACAATTTTGTTTTGTTTAATCTAGCTGATACTCTGTGCTATCTTCTTTTATCACTTGCATTAGTTAATATTTAAAATGTCTAAGCCCTGTACCCCCAACAAGAATATGCATTAAAAGCAAGGGCAATGCTTTTTGTTTTCATTTACATAAAATTATTTTCTGATTATAGTTGGTAAACAAAATTATATTAGTTTCAGGTATAGAACATAGGGATTAGACATTTCTATATTGTATAAAATGATCATCCCAGTAAGTCTAGTATCACCTGGGGACAATACTTTTTTTTATTTCAGAAACCCTGGAACAGTTCTCAGCTTGGTGTCTTGCACAAGGTAGATACATAAACGTCTTTGACTGAAAACAAAAACAGGCAGTGAATTGATATCTCAATAGTTTACTGAAAATTGAAATATATGATATAGATTAGGCAATCCAGACCAAATCACATTTGTTAATGATTTCCTATGTGATTTATCCATCCTGATATACTTCTCAAGTCATGACCCTCTCTCCAAACCCACAATTTCCCTCACTGACTGTATGTATTTCAGACTCTTGTGAACTTTGTTCTCAGAACCTTTTCAGCAATGGCAGATGGGCAAAGGAACTCAGTGTAATGTTACTTACAGATCACATCCATTCAACAATTGGAAATGATATAAAAAGTCTTGGGTAAATGTGGATAATACAACCTCTAACCTCCCTCTAAAACTATAACCCATTCATTTGTATCCATGGCATACAGGTCAGGGTCAGAGGGACTTAGCTAAGATAAGCCCACTCATGATTCAGCCCTGCTGACTTCAGGGACCTCTCCTGTGATTCACTCTTCTTGACTTGTGCTATATACTACCAAACTGTGAGACTTTCCTGAATACCTCATCTTATTTCACAGCTCTGTGCCTTTGCCTATGTTATGTTCTCATCATACCAACCTGGCAGAAGGCTCATCTTTCAGATCCCATTCATGGGCAACGTTCCCCCTAAAGCCATCCTAAAGCTGCTCACCTGCTGGGTAGGCTCATCTCTCTCTCCCATTCCATTCTGCTTCTGTGCTTGGCATGTCATTTAACTTCATTTACCTGCCATTTAAAATTACCATCCCTTTTGCTGAAACATTAGCTGTTTAAGTGCCAGTGACCCCCCTGTCCGCCTCTGACCATCACTGAGGGTTAGCGTGAACAGGAGTCCACCTCTTCCAGGAGACTGATTGCTATCAACATTAGAATATGGTTTTTATGTGTTAAAAGTTAACTGGTGTTTTATATAGAAATATTAAAACATGAGCTGTAAAATTCTTGCAAGTGCCGTGTGTCCTAGTTGCAGTAACACTTTTATGTTTCAATTCCTCATTGCAAACAATGAAATGCCTGTTTTCTGATAATATGTATTCTCATAAAAATTAGTATTAACTTGGTTTGATGTCCAGTCTTGAAACAGGAAAATCACATTATTCTTTCTCAAAATCCCCTTGATGACCTTATGAGTAATGGATTTGACAGCTCATCCGTTCAGACTTACGTTCTTGTTATCAGAATGCCAACTTGCATCTTCCCAGAACTTGTCACTGTTGGTCTGTCCATGATTACCTGTGAGGTGGGCAGTGTGCCTGGAGCAAGCAACAAGATGTGGCTTTTATTTTCATTTTGTATACTTGAATAATTTTGAAACCTCTACCATAAGATGCATTTCTATTTTTACTTTAGTAAAGAAAGAAAATAAATAGCATATCTAACTGAAAATAGTTCAACTACTGTTTAACCAAGTTCTTTATATTTTATGATGAAAACATTGGTTTGAGATAATTTGGGGTTGAACATGACTTCTTTATAAGTTTTTTAAATGCTCTTAGATAGATACCAGTTACTTTTTCCAAAACTTGACTCATATTTTTCAAAGATGATACATATAAAAGGTAACAAATAAAAACTAAGGTTCTTCCTGACCCCTAATATTTTCTCCTCTTAACACAAAACATTGCTGCTGGAAACCCATGAGAAATCACAAAACATGTTACTCAATGATCCATATACATGCTTCCATTTCCCAGATCAAAACTAGCATTCACGTATGAGTTGAAAACAGAATAGTTTGGTACATCAAAACATAAAAAAATGAAGACATCAAAAAAATCCAAGTGAGAAAAGGCATATTGAAAGACCTAAGAAACAGAAAAAATTTAAAGCTAAAAATAAATATTATCAGTCATTGGAAATGTGGCTTTCAAATACCTAAAATAGGAAATTATTGATAAGAAAACAGCAATGGGACTTCAGAAATTAATAATTTTGCCCTAATTTTCCAGATGAATTAAAAAGGAATGTTAGAGGAAATGGAAGAAGAAACAGCATATTGGCATATTTTACCTGTGTCATACCTGTTTGTATTTCCAAACTCATGTTGAATTAGAAAGTGGAAGCATGTACTCTTGACTCCTTCAAGGCCATGTGTGAAGCTCAGTTTTTCTGGCCCAGAATCTACCTGGGCTCCTGAACTGAAGCTCAGTACTCACCATTCTTCTGTGGGATTATTTTGTTCTGAAGATCCACACTGAAGTCAGCCACTCTGAGTGTGAAGAGATACTCAAAGAGGCCACTTAGTACATTCATTATCTGACTAGTCTCCCAAGTAAATATTCCTTTTGTAAGAAAGGTATTATTTTTACACCTAACATTTATATATGTGAGATTATCATTATCTCTGCTTATCAGATACCACATTTTCTATCTTACATAGTATCTTTCTGGCCTCTTCTGCTCTCAACACTTACATTCTTCCATCCATGTCCAACTGGATATATCTCACTAGATATTCACTCCATATGAAAATTGTGAACCTACTCCAGCTTGGCACTCATAAACAAGGGATGCTAGGAACATATTAAGCAGGAATATTTATATGAGTACACTAGAGAAAGCTTTCCTCTGGACATAGTTCTGAACTGAAATGTACAGTTGGCATTTTTTAAATTGTAAGTAGGTATATAAAATTGAAAAAAAAAGGCTGGCATTTTATTTTTCCAATTCACAGGTACTTATTTCTTTCATGTTCATTTTCATGGTAGCTAATAGAAGCAAATCAATTTATTTTCTTCACAACAGTGAAATATTAGTAATAAATGTTAGGCTCTGAATAATGATGGAATCTAACAGTAAGCTTTGAAAGAGAAATATAGCTATTTACTGGATAGAGAATGATAATTCAGAATCTAAGAGAATGTTTTCTACATTTCCCCCCACATTATCAAATGCTAAGTACAATTCTCAGAGTAGCAAAATTCTTGGGGTAAGACAACTCAGGGACTGTTATCTTTTATTACTTTGATTTACTGTAAAATAAATGGATACATTTGCTTAAACAAGTGTAAAATATTTGCTGCACATAAAAATTTCTGGTTATTCAAATCCTAATAACTAGTTTGCTCTAGTACCACACCTGTATTTTTTCCTGAGAAATTAGTATTGCCATGTGAAATTTCATGAGATAAAAATACCACTATTTTTTTAAAAGAAGAAATTCAAGTAACAAAATGTGAGGATAATATGATGTCTATTTGGGACTGCAGGAGAGGTCAAAATTTAATGATTTCATTATTGAGTATGTTATCTTTACTGCATATTTTCATGTTAAAAATTATATCATGAATGCCAAGTATATTGGTTCTCATCTCATATGTTTTTCTGGTTAGGAGTAACACAAGCATTCTCAAAGGAGAACTGACAGTTTAATTGAAAAAGTTACAGAATTTATATGAAAAAAGATGCTCATGACAGAGAAAAGAAAATGGGTTACATTATATACATCATTTAAAAATGTTTTATGTAGGAGGTGTAAACCCATTTATTGTCTCACATTATAGAATAAGGATTAATGGTTGGAAGTCATAAGAAACTTTATTTGATGTTAGTATAAGAGATCCTTTTCTAAAAGCCTATATATTCAGCAATGGCCTGGCTCACCTCAGTGGTAGTGAAACCCCATCCAGTGGAAGCCATGTGTCAAGAAAATTATGGACAACATTCCAGTACTACAGTGCTAACATAAATTATACTTAAGGTTCTGTCTCAGAGATTCTACAATCTTTTCCTAAATGTTGCTTCTATAAAAATACATGGGCCAAAGTCATGTCTTTACTTCAGGTGAGATTAGTTCTTTGCAAACCTAGTCAATATTTTGCTTTTGCTGACCAAAAAATTTGTTCTACTTTGTTAAGTCATATCTCTTTCTCATTCATTATACCCTAAATAACTTTCTTTCTCAAATTATAAACATGGTACAATACAGTTTGATTTTATTTATGCTTTATCTGTTAGGCAATATTACTGACTTCTTGACACATGAATATTATGTTTAGATTATAAAAATTGAGTCCTCCTGTGATTAAACTTCACCAAACACTTACTGTAAATTTTTAAAAGTGTATATGCAATTACTACTTTCTATCTTTTACTCCTGTGCCTTGTTTTTTCAGAGACAATACTCAGTGATGGGTTTGAGAACTTAAAGGGATGACAGAAACACTTTAGATAGGAAAGAATATAATGAGTTAACTCATATTTGCTACCTAAGTGTAGAATCTCCAACTGTAAATTATTTCATGGGTTTTGCATTTCTAACAGCATAAAATTGTGTATGACCTCTTAAGGGTTATTTAAATAATATTACTGGACTGAAAGGGTCTTTTGCCTACATGCATCAAAGCCAAATAAGCCACAAACAGCAGTTTGCTTGCAACCAAGAAAGTAAGGATTTATTAAAAAGATGGCACCATGACTGAAGTCACAGTTGAGCTAGTGCTCAAAGACCTGGTTTCTGGATGGCTTCTAGGGCATAGGTTATGTATAGGAAGCATCATTAGTCATGGTGACTAAGGGAGTTAGAGTGGTGGTCTCTACCAATTGGTTGGTGCTAGGGTAGTGTAGTTGACCATTGCCTCTGTCCTGATGTCAGCCATGGAGTTGTTCTGTCCAACTTCTCAAGGCCAAGATATTGTCTTTAGTTTGATTCAAAACTCTGTATCTGTCTGTAGTCAATAGACCCAGGACCTTGTTCCTAAGACTATCGGATGCTGACCAGAACGTCATTGTCTTGAGGGCTTAATGATTAAGCAAAGTAGAGGGAGGTGGGTGAGTTAGGGTACTAGGTGAGACCAGTTTGAATCAAAGGGAAAAAAATTAAAATGAAAGTCCAAAATAAAGGAATATTTCTGTGCAGTTACAGTAAGAACTGGCAAAAATGCATGTTTTATAGAACTGTTCTATATGAAGTACTCCTTATAACAAAATCTGAACAAATGTTACAATATATCGCCACCACTAATGAAAGATCAATTTCTCACTTTAAAATCTCAATATTAATAAGAAATTTATTATTTTTCAATGACATTTTTCTATTTTATGAAAACAAACTTTAGTTCACACGTTATGTATATTATAGTGTTAACAGCAAAAAGCATGTAAGAGGGCTTCCTTTGTATTTCCCTCCATTCTGTGCCCCTAGCAGTGGGCAAGGTGCCTACAGAGAAGAGGACTTGGAGCAAGGAGCATGTGGAATCCAGGGAGAGCAGTCTGGCAGGGGTGGAGTCAGGTAGCTAAGGCAGGATACAGGTGCACCTGGCACAGGTACCCATGGTGGGTGGGCCTGAGCCTTGCTGGGGCAGATGGGAAGGGTGCCCCAGGAAACTTGTTCACACACCAAGCTCTGGCAAGATCTCAGAGGCTAGAGACCTGAGTGGGGTTTAAACTTGAGCAGGAGACTGAGTGACAGGTTGTCCAATGAAGGGGCTCTCTGTGTGGAGTGTGGAGTGTCAGTGTAGTGAGCTGGGCTGAGCAGGTTGGCCCACACAAGTATCTGAACCCAAGCTTTCCAGGGGGTGAGGGTGGGCACTGGGAGACTTATGGAAACCTCATTCAGATATGTAAATGTGTTAAAGTGGACCAGACCAGATGACTCTCAGAAAGGAGCTGTAATGTAAGCAATACGGAACTAGAACAAACTTTAGATTTTCCACTGGAATTAAAAGTATGAGTATGTACATGTGTACTTCTGCACCTGTGCACCTGTGTACCTTTGCATCTGTGCACTTGTATGCTTGTCCAGTCACTGGGAGGGTTTGGCGGAAGCAAAGACCACACCTGGGAGCCACCCTGGATTCTAAAGATCGTTCTTCACCTTTAAAGCTTCCTGAAGAAGAGAATTAAAGCATGATCTTGAAGCATCCTGATGTTCCCAAGAGGAAATAAGGGTTCCAGAATGATGGTCATGTGTCAGCAAAGCACACTGGCAAGATGAACGGCTAGTCAATGTAGAAAGAACTTGGGCATCAAGATAAATATTGATAATATAATTGCAAACCTGTGGAATAAAATTGAATACTAGGACCCCAAACTCATATAAATAAGTGAATGAATAATTGAAAATTTGAAGAGTACTTTCACAATTTCAAAGTAAATTCCCATAAAATATGCCCCAGTTTCAAAGGGAAGAAAATAACATTGCAGTGGATAACCCTTTCAGACATCTTAATTAAGCTATCGAAGTTTCCAGATTTTGATGGTTGTATGATTAGTATCTAGGAAAAGTCCTTGTTTGTGGGAAACACTAAAATATTTGGAGATGATGGATAGGGTGGTTTAAAAAAACTAGGAGTTTCCATAGGTATATAATATAAATGTAAGGAAATAACCAATAGTATGTTGAAATGTGGTGAGGGAGAGCAAAAGGGTAGTGGGACGGATGTAATACGCTAAGTTTCTAATCATTTGTAGGATGAGTGAGTAGAAAAATATGTAAATTTGATATATCAAGACCCAGTTTCTTGTAATCTATGAAAAACAATTTGGCAGTGACTATCAAGATTAAAAAAGGCACATAACTTCTGACTTGGAATTTCTACTTTGGGGAATTTATCATGCTTACTGGGATTCACATGAAATGGCATATGTTAAAGGTTTGTCAATACAAGATTGTACAAATGGAGGATTTTGACTGTCCAAATGTTTATCAGTAGAACCTGTTAAATAACAGTGGTATCTCCATTCAAGGGAAGCTGTTATTGTGTTAAAGCAGGAGTTCCACTGCCCACCATCACCAATAGGTAAATTCTGGAGGCAGGCAGTGAGAAAGGAAAGAGGTATTTAGTCAAATGCTGCACAGACTGGGAGAGTGGCAGACTCTAGTATCAAAGCCATCCCCGCTCCAGGAAACCCAGAGGAAACCCCAGCCACATTCAGCCAGACAAAAATCATAGGTAGTGACCCGAGTTCCCACTCCCATTTCAATTACCACCCCTTGGAAAGTGCAGGCAGCCACTGCGTGGTCACCTAGGCAGTTCATCTTTTCTCTCAGTCACTGTTAGTTTCAAGGTCCCTACTGGAGCCCATATATGGGGCTAGCTTCCATTGGTCACTTGGCTTCCAGGACCAGAATGTCCCACAAATGCATCAACCAGTGTATTTGCAAGGTGGGTAAGAGCCCCATCCCTTTTAGCCCATACTTCCATGTCCTCCAGAAAGGTGCATCCCCCAACCAGTCCCTTCTTCTCTGCAGGCTATCCTGGTAGGTTTCTCCAGTCGTGCACCTCACCCTGTCATCATTCTAACCTCTGCCTTCCCCTGGCCCCAGCCCCATTCAGGTACTGGAAGCAGGTTGGAGGGCTTCCCCCAAATCCACCCAATTGTCTCCCTAGCCTTGCCTGTGTTCAATGCAGTACTTCCTCCTGTTGCCACCTTGCCTGGGGCAGGGATCTGCTGCCAGGCTATTGGTATCAATATTACTGGACCCAAGGGGGTGGGGGGAAGAACGATGAGCTATTTCCCAATGGATTAATATAAAAACAGCTCCTAGGTGTGTTATCGTTAAGCAAAAAGACAAGAAACAAAACATTACATACATTGTGCAATATTTACTGTAAAAAAAAGATGAAAATAGCAATCAATATAATTTCCAATATGTTCATTAAGAATTTCCAAAAATAAATCCTTGAAATTCAATATGAGTTAAGGATATTTAGGAGATATAGGAACCAAACAGAAGGGAGTGTAAAGAGTGAAGAGACATTTTTCATTATAACCTCTTAATAAACTTAATGTTTAAACCATGTTGCCAAATCACCTGTGAAAGTTAAATTTGAAATTGGATAGGAAAAAAACCCAATAGAATAGGGAAAAATCTAAAAGATAAATGTAGTAGTCAGAATAAATATATCCCAAAATGTCCACACCCTAATTCCAAGGACCTGTGAATACTTTACCTCACATGACAAAGGGACTTTGTAGATGTGATTTAGATTATGGACCTTCAGATGAAGAGGTTATTCAGGTGGGTCCACCCTAATTTTATGATTTCTTAAAAGTAGAGAACTTTTTGTGGCTGTGATAATATAATGTTTCTATGGAAAATATGAACTTCAAACCTTAACTATATGTAGAGAAGAAGAAGAATCCAGGACAGATCAAATACTTAAAGATAAATCCTAGAACTATAAAGCTTCCAGAAGACAACATAAGAGAATACATTTATGACCTTAGCATGGGCAAATATTTCTTAGATAGGACACATAAATCACTAATAAAATTTTTTCTAAAATGATAAACCTATCTTCATGAATATCAATATCTGCTCATCAAAAGTCATAAACAGTAGAATACTACACAGCAGAAAGAAAGAAGCAGCTCCCACCATTCACAACAGCATGCATGGAACTGGAGAGCATTATTTAAGTGAAATAAGCCAGGCGATGAAAGGCAAATACCATATGATTTCAACTGTATGTGGAGACTAATCGACAAAACAAACAAGTTAAACATAACTGGAGACATTAAAGTGAAGAACAAACTGACAGTGAAAGGGGAGGGAGGGGAAGACAGAGTGGTGGAAACAGGGAAAGTGTGGTCAAGGAACATATAAGGGGTACACATGGACAAAGTTAAGGAGGGTTGGAGTTGAGGGTAAGGGAGGGAGTGAGTGGTGGGGGAAAATGGACAAAATTACCTGAACAACAATTTTAAAAAATTTTAATTAAAATTAAAAAAAATTCAAAGGTTAATTTCAAAAACAAAACAAAATGAAAAGACATAATTAATAAAATCAATCAGAAATCACAGATTGGGAGAAATAAGCATACCACATAAATCTGAAGAGGAAGCATATGTAAATTAATCTTATATAAATGAAAATAAAATTAAATATCCAGTTATAAAGTAGGTAAAGGATTTGAACAGATACTTCACAGAAGAAGATATGGGAATGGTCAATAAGCACAAGAAAAAGTGTTCAATTAATTATTAGAGAAATTCAGTTTAATACCAAAATTAGATACTATTTCATATGTAATAAAATGGCTAACATTTAAAAGTGGAAAAAATGAATCTCAACCCCTATTCCCACTCTATAGAAAAATTTTAAAAAATCAAGACAGATCCAACAATTAAATATAAAACCCAGAGCAATAAATCTTCTGGAAGAAAACAGAATATCTTTATGATCCTGCTGTCACAGGTTGTCATATGGCAGAATGAAAGGCAACTTGAACTACTGTCTATTGCTGCTATAAAAATGCACAACCAACTTGGAGAGATCTTGGGCCATTTCTTATAAAGTTAGATATACATTTTCATTATGACCCAACATTTTCACTCCTAAACATTTAAAACAAAGGTCAAAGAAAAAAAAAGGAATCCACAAATATTTTTACAAGAAAGTCCATAGCACCCTAAGTCTCAATAATTAAAAAATTGAAAAATGCAAATATCTATCAACAGGAAAATGACTCAACAATGTGAGTTTTATTATTTCAATTGAATACTACACAGCAATAAAAGATAACAAACTGATACACAGAACTCCAATAAGAACCTTTCATAAGTGCCAAGTGAACAAAACTAGTAACATAAAAGGACATATAATTTAATTTCATTTAGTAAAATAGTAAAAAATTAGCTACAGGATTAAAGTCAAGAAGTGATTGCTTTTCTGAAAAGTGATGTGATCAAAAAAGGTTATAAGGGAAATTTACAAGGTTATAGTTTTTTTTTTTAATCTTGTTTTGGGTGATGGTTACACATGTATACCATTGCCAAAGTATAACCAGGCAGCATGGGGTCTGGCTGCTTATTGCCATGTATACACAAACTATAAAGATTTGTGAGGAAGGGAACAGGTTTTTATTAACAGGAAACCTGATTTGAGAGGGCTTGAAATATTCCAAACCAACCTCATTTGCAAAGGCACTGTAAACCAGCCACCCCCAGGAGATTGAAGTCCAAAACCAAACCCAGAAAATCCTCATTATTGCTTATATATCTTTTTCAAGCTTAAGCCAGCTATGCAAATAGCTGGAGTATCCATCCTCTCTGGGGTATGCACTCCTGGGTTTTAGAGTCACCATCATCTCACAGCAGCTTGTCCTCTCAGGGTTGAGAGTATGCTGCTAGATCACATCTAAGAGTCATGCAAAGGAAGCTCCATTTGCGGGGTACTTCCCAGGTCATGTGAGCTTTCAGTTTCCATGCACTGTTCCCTGGACAAGAGAGTGGAAGCAGTCCATGATCTACGTGCCATACTGCTCCCGGCTGTTAAAGGCTGGGGACTGGGGAGGCATGCATCACAGCATAGGACCCTGCCTTCGGGGAGCTGGCTACTAACCGTGTGGGGCCTAAACCCCAAGCGGTCCAGAGTCTTCCATTCCCAGCAGCAGACCAGCAGTAATGGTGGGGACCACTGTCACCAGGCTCTCACTGGTGGAACATGCGGGCAGCTGGCAGTCCTCTACCCTGGCCGCGTTGGAGCTGTCACCCACAGGCCCGTGCTGGCTTGGGCCACTGATGCTGAGTCTTCCTGCCTGGGTAATGAGAATGGGCTGGTCAGGCCAGCACTGAAGGCCTAGGTTGCTGGCGGGTGGCTGCCTCTGCAGCCTCCTCTGTGGGGGAGTGGTGCATGGCAGGTCATCACACCATGCTCCCAAGCCCACCTGCCCTAACCTCATCCCCTCCCCTCTTACTGGAGGTCACTGTGTTCCAGGCTGACCCTTCAGCACTCAGGGAGGGGTCCTGGGAACATTCTTGAACCACCTAATCCCCATGGCTGGGGTACTGGACCTCCAACCCCAGTCAATGGGAAAGGTGGTAGAATCCAAGAGAGCGGCATTTCAGCGTGATCTCCTTTTAAAGACTTCCCCAGAATCCCCTGTGTGGCCAGTGTGCAACCCTCCTGGGTGCCCAGGCACCTATGCTGGTTCAACAGCAACAGTGCCTCCCAACACCCCCCACACCATTTCCGGAGGTGGAGTTTGCCCCCATTACAAAAGCTTATGAAACAGAAAATGTAAGAGAATTACATTTTATATTATATATTTTATGCTTCAATTAGAAAATAATATTGGCTGAAATATCACTTGTAAAGGGGTTATTTAGGGTGGAACTTTAATTCAGGTGACTGATATTTAATGCTTATCTACTGAATATAAAATATGGTGGTACTGACTGTGACGATGACCCCTTTCCGTCCTCCCCACAAAAAAGAAAGGAAGAAAAGAAGGGAGGGAGGGAGGGAGGAAGGAAGGAAAAAAAATGACTAGCTTTCTTTCCTCTTTCATTTAGTCAACAAAAATTTGAATACCTGCACTCTCCTCAATCCTAGGCACTGAAGATTTGGTAAACAAGTCCAGTGACTCACAAGCTTCTAGTAAAAGAAACAAAAACATACTATACAATGCCAGGTGTTCTATTGGGAAGTCCACACCAAAAAGCTGGTATTTGAGTAGGGAAATAATGAATAATGAAGGTAGCCACTTGAAACTTCTGAGGTTAAGGAATTACTGTAATTATTACGATGGTGCAGATAAATTACCTCTGCATGTTATTGTCTTTTATTTTGTTCTTTTATGTAAATGATTTGAAAATGATAAAATTAGTTGTTTAAAAAGTTACATTGATCATTATAATTATTTTTGAAAGGAAAGTAGTTCTTGGCTGCAGTATGGAGATTGGAATGTGGAGGACATAGGTATCTAATACATGAATGAAATGCTGCTCTTATGAAACCAAATAATGCCACCAGGAAATTTGACATTCATGGGTCAGTACTTCTTACACAGATCAGAAGGTCTAGGATTCCACTCCTCAGTGTCTCACCTTGTATATCAGCTAATGTTGAACATCTGCTTTCTGTTTTCATTGAAAGATGTCTCATTTTGACTGCCAAAGAGAGAGGGTGGGGTCATTAGTTGTTATACAATGTGAAGTTCTCAGAAGATTGTCCTCGAGTGAGGAGTAATATCAGGAAAGCCATAGGCACTACAGTTCATCCTAAGGTTTGTGTCACACTGGGAGTCATGACAGGCATGGTTTCAAAAGAGATGGCCAAACTCTCACGAGTCCACACACAAATGAAAATGAAATTGCTTTTATACAGTATATACCACCTAGGAATCATTATAAGCTGATATCTTCTGAATGTTGAAGTAAAAACATAAGTAAAGAACAAGGAAAGATACTAGTATGCCTGCTGAATTACCAAGGTCTGAGTGATGTTTAGTGTGGTTTGAATTCATAGGTATTTAGTGAAAATAAATAATTCATGTGACTTACTCTCTATTAATTTGTCTATTTGATTGTTTTATTAACAATAACAACTTGTTCATATTAAACAACTGGAAATTTACAATTTGCTGTCAAAGACCATATAGCTGAAGAGAAATAAGCTGGTGTACATTATATGTCTTTAACATCCTCATTATATGTGTTGATGTATGACATTCGATTCATTATCATTTGACTGTTTTGATCATACATGGGCTGTAAGGTACTACTACAGATTTTAATATGAATAGTTGAAATATAAAGTGGTACAGTCTTTTCTGCTCAAAAAATCTGTTCTTGTATTCATGCATTTAATCATGTTCAAAGTGTAAAAATATCCTTTTACATGTGATAGCTAAAAGCTCTGTGAGAGACTATTAGTAAGAGAGTTGTTACTTTTTATTTTTATACGTATATTGACATAGAGGTAGGCCTGTATCCACTCATGATGTTCACAATTTGAATTTAAATACAATAAAAACAAATTTAAAAAGATGATGTACACAGAAAAAAAATGGATGGACAATTGTAATGTGACAGCATCATGTTAGCCAAACTTTCTCTTCTTCCTTCGTTCCTTCATTCTTTCCTTTCTTCCTTCCTTCCTTCTTTCCTTCCTTCCTTCAGTCCTTCCTTCCTTCTACTCTTCTTCCTTTCTCTTTCTTTATTTCAAGTTTATGAGAGAGAGAGAGAGAGAGAGAGAGAGATCAATTTGTTGTTCCACTTAGTTGCGCATTAATTGGTTAATTCTTGCATGTACCCTGATCGAAGATCAAACACACAACCTTGGTGTGTTGGGATGATGAGCTACCAGTCCAGGGCCCAAATGTTCATTTTAAAAATGGGAGCAACTCTAATTTCACCCCTCTGTTTCTTAGTTGTTTTTTATTTTACAAAGTGGAAATGTTATTAAGATATAAGAATACCTGGAAAGACCCTGTGTGTGTGTGTCTTGATCAATATAATTAAATTATTTATATGTTTGATAACTTTTCTTATAAGCTGTCACTAGGGCTGTATTTTAATACCCTGTTTGTCTTCAAAGATCTGAGTCTGCCTTCCTATCTGACATGTTGTCAAATAAGGCAGCCTAACACTTTACTGTGAGTCCATTCAGCTCCTTTGTGATGACTCACTAGCTGCCCACAGTTGTTCCCACTCAAAGTTTGCTTTGACTAAAAATATAGTGGTTTGAATCACAGTACAGAATACTAAATAAGTGAATAAATTGTGTCTCCTTTAATCAATCCAATCATATGTTTTCTTGTAGGAGGATGTCAGAAATGAGTATTTGCAAAAGGAACAACAAAAGGAATGGAAAGATTTCAAGGTATATCACTATACATTGCAATAAAATATATAGGATAACTAATCATTCTTTTCTTGTGGTAGACTGTATTAAATTAATGAGAACCTTTTCAGAGAGCATGAATATTAAAGAAAGCAAAGTAATTACATAAATGGATATTAAAGAAAGTATTTCTATTGAAAAATATATTCTTTAGTTCCTTATAGCTTAATATTGTCTTGTAAAAGACATGTAAAATTAAGTTGTAGTAACTCCATTTTTCCTTCCAAACTTAGAGGGAAAAATATGCATTAAGTACCCACTGTGTGTTAAGCACTGTGTGTTAACCCCTTTAACTATTGCTTTTCTTATTTTATGGAAGTGGAAGATAAGGACTGGAGAGATTAAGAAACTCATTCAAGTCACTCAGATAATTAATCCAACTTGCATTTGCCCAGTTTGAGATACAGTGATTTCTTTGTAATTTTATGGAGTTTTCTATGAGGGCTGTAGAATATGGTTTACAGGCGAGGATTGAACTGTTGTCTTTTTTTTGTAATATATATGTCAAAGGAAAATTAGTAACCATGGTGATTTTCACACTGCTGTGAGATTACTCCAATTTGGAGCACTTTGAAAAGCTGACTGCTGGAAACATTTTCACTGTTACCATCCTTACCATCTCCTCCATCAGTAGTCCAATACTTTCTCCTGCATACATAGTGTGAGTGAAACCCTTTAACCACCTCATTTGTGCATATCTTTAAGTGCACATAGGATAAGGGTTGTCAAGGAACATGGACAAAGCCAAAGGGGGTAGGTTCGAGGGTAGGAGGCAGGGATGGGTAGGGTGGCAGGTAGTGGTGGGAGGAAAATAGAGACAACTGTACTTACACAATAATAAAAAGGAGGGGAACTGGAGATTGTGGCACAGCAGAGACATAGTCTCCAATATACGGAGAAAAATTGACAACATAAAGATCTATGACAACCTTTAAAGTAGCAACCTCTGTTTATTTTGCTGGTTGACATGGTAGAATGAGGTATGAAACACCATGCCATGAAAGTAAAAGTGGCAGGTAGAGGTTTTAAGTAGGACATTTAATTTTAAAAAGCCTACTCCAGTGGCATACTCACACAACTAGAAGAAGAGCCATGGTTTTCTGAACAGTTCAGTGACAGGTATGGTAATTCTGTTTTTAATGTTTTGAAAAAATTCTATACTATTTTCTAAAGTAGCTACACCAATTTACATTCCCATCAAGAATGCCAAAGGGTTCATTTTTCTTCTTTTTACTTTTTTCTTTTCTTTTCTTTTCTTTTTATTATTTAAAAAATTTATTGTTGTTCGTGTACAATTTTGTCCATTTTCCCTTTACCTCTCTCCCTGCTCATCCCATCCCCACCTCTCACCCTCAATCCTGCCACCTTTTGGCTTTGTTTATGAATCCTCTATATATGTTCCTTGATTACCCTTCCCCTGTTTCCCCTTGTTATCTCCTCTCCCCTCTCCTCTAGTTACTGTCAATTTGTTCTTTATTTCCATGTCTCTAGTTATATTTTGCTTGATCGTTTGTTCTGTTGATTAGTGTCCACTTATAGGTAAAATCATGTGGTATTTGTCTTTCACTGCCTCATCAGCACTTGCTATTTCAAGTCTTTTTGGCAACAACCATTCCGAAAGGTGTGAGGTAATATCTCATCATGGTTTTCATTTGCATTTCCCTGGTGATTAGTGATGCTGAGCATCTTTTCATGTACCTGCTGTCCATTCGTATGTCTTCTTTGGAAAAATGTTCATTTTCCTTGCCCAGTTTTTAATGAGTTGTTTGTGCTTTTTTTTTTTTTTTGCTATCGAGTTGTTTATATGTTTTGGATATTAACCCCTATCAGATACATTATTTTCAAAGGAATAAAAGACATCTAAATCAAAAAGGAAGAAGTAAAACTATGCCTGTTTGTAGAAAATACTGTATGTAGAAAAACCTTAAGATGTCACCGAAGAACTATTAGAAGAATTTGAAAATTCAGTAAATTTGCAGGATACAAAGTCAATATACAAAAATCAGCTATATCTGTGTATACTGATAATGAACTATCAGAAAGAGAAATGAAGAAAATAATCCAATTTACAATTGTGTCAAAAAGAGCAAATTATTTATGAATAAATTTAACTAAAGAGGTCAAAGGCATGTACACTGAAAACTATATGACATTGGAAAAAGAAATGAAGAAACAAATAAATGCAAAGATATTCCATCTGTGCTAATGGGCTGGAAAAGTTAATATTCTTGAAAGGTCCATACTACCCAAAGCAATCTTCAGATTCAATTCAATCCCTATCAGAATTTCAACTGTGACATTTTTCACAGAAATAAAGAATCCTAAAATTTGTATGGAACCATCAAAGACCCCAAATAGCCAAAGCAATCTTGAGAAAGAATAGCAAAGCTGGAGGCACCATACTTCCTCATTTCAAACTTTATTACAGAACTGTAGCAATAAAAACAATATAGTATTGACCAGCATAAAAACAGGTACATAGAGAAATGGAGCAGAACAGAGAACCAAAATAAACCTACACATGTATGTCCAATTAATTTATGACAAAGCAGTCAAGATTATATAATGGGGAAAGGGCAGTCTAGTCAAGAATAGGTGTTGGAAAAACTGGACAACCACAGGCAAAAGAATTACTCTAGACCACTACCTTACATAATACCAAAAACGAGCTCATAATTGATTTTAGAGTTATGTTCAGACTTGAACATAAAGCCTAAAACCATAAGGCTCTTAAGAGAAAACAGAGGAGATTAAGTTCTTTAACATTGGTCTTTGCAATGATTTTTTGGATTTGACACTGAAAATAAAGGCAATAAAAGCAAAATTAACAAGTTGGTAAAGAAACTATTAAAAAAATGAAAAGGCAACCTACAGAATGAGAAAAAATATTTGCAAATACAGTAAGTTTTGTAATAATAAGTTTATCTGTATAAGAAAGATGTTTGAGGAATTCACAAACATCTATTAAAATATGTATATTTTTGTGGATGCATCAGTAAAGATCTATCTGTAGCTAGAATATTATGTACACATTTGTGTGCTTTATTTTTGTCCTGATTATTTTGCAGTTATTGATATGTTTGTCTAATATATTTCCAAGATAAAAGCATAAACTAAGTTTGTAAATAAACTATTCAGTTCCTGAAGAAAAAGTTATTTGCCTTAGGATGATCCCTGGTTTTTCCCATCTTGGTTACAGGAATTTAATGTTATTCTTGAGACTCTGAACCCTACCACTGCCTGCTCCCCTGTTTGTCTGTAGGTGAAAGTAGTTATCATAGCGGAGCTACTTCTCTGATACTGAGCTTGTCCATTTCTCAGTTGCTGTTTTTGATAAAAGACATAATCATCTAGGAAACATAAATGCAGTTTCTGGAGAAAGCTGAGTCCTTCTGAGAATGATGGTCTGATGGGTCAAGTTATGTCATCAGAAACTCCGGGGCAGTTCACAGTGGGAGATGTGTTTAAGAGTGTGGGAATATACAGAAGGATTTTACCCTCTGTGTTTCACTTGGCAGTCTTTGTCCCCACTGCACTGTTTTATAACAATGACATCTTACATGATTCACATGACTAGGCTTTTAATAGAAAAATCTGCTGGTTTTCCTAAGATTTGGAAAGAGAATGCATAGGGAGGCTGTTACAAAATTTTTGAAACCAGGCAATAAATATAAAAACTCTGAGTTCAGTGTGCACTAAAAATGAAGAAGTGCTGAGTGTTTAAATTAATTTTCCAGTGCAAGGGAAAAATGCATGTGCTGTAATATCAGCTTCTGTGTTTTCCCTTTAGGCTCCCAGAATCACTCAATATTTACCTCCCACCCTCTGTGTGTGTGCCTCTTTCTCAAAACTGTGCTTTAATTTATTGTCCACTAAGCTCATTAATTCCAGTTTCTTTCTCAGCTTTGTTGCCAAACACAGTCATGTTTTCCAGATAAAAATACCATAAGAGAGAGTGAGATTCTGACACAGGCTGGGATGTGGATGGACTTAAGGACATCATGCTCAGTGAAATAAGACAGAAACAAAAGGACAAACATTGTGTGATACCACTCATACAGTACCTAGAATAGTCCAATTCTGTCCTCTATTCACAGAGATTGTTTAATAGGGACAGAATTTCAGTTTGGGAAGATGAAAGTATTTTGGAGTTGATGGTGATGATGGTTACACAACAATGTAAATGTATTTAATGGCCCTGGACTATATACTTACCAAGTGGTAAAAGGTAAATTGTAGGTCAATTTTACCACATAGAAGAGAGAGAGAGAGAGAGAGAGAGAGAGAGAGAGAGAGAGAGTGCATATAAAGGCATAAGAGAAGTCAATACATTTCAGACCATTCCTAATTTTGGAGAAAGATATTATTTTTTATTTTTTATTTCAGCTGTCTTTGATAATTAATACTTAATGGCCTAAATTAAATAAGTAACAACACTCTACATTAACAAGTCTAACGTAACAATAAATCAACAAAAATGTAATTATTTTAAAGACATAGCCCTTCAAAAATGTATATTTAACAAAGTAAATTAGTAAGATTAAAAAGAGTAAAGGACTCATAGACAAAGATAATGGGGTGGAGGAGGATTGAATGTGGGAGGTGGGGTTGGGAAGGGCGGGGGAGAATAATGGGGGGAAATGGGGACAACTCTAGTTGAACAACAATAAAAATAAATAAATAAATAAATAAATTTCCTTTGGCAAAAAAGAATAAAGTAAAATTAATATTGCTAGCATCTAATTTTCTAACTTCCAACTCTATTGTGTTCATAATGAGGCTTTAATGGGAAAATATTTACAATCACACTAGGGAAGAAGATATGGAGAACAGAGTTCATGTGGCTGGTAGATGCTATAAGGACACAGGAGTATTTGAAGACTTTCTTGAAAAATTTCCAAAGGAATTGGGGTTTTATGTGTTCCACAAGAAGAAGGAGCTGTGCTCAACTCCTTGAGCTGAGGTGGCACACATCAGAGAACTGTGTGGGACAACTGGAGAGGGTGGACCACATACGGTGTCTCCTAGTGACAGTCACCCACCATTAGGAGGCATGGGTACAGAGCAGAGCCTGTGTTAGTGACCCTGAAGAAATCGGATGTTCCTGCAAAGGCTTATATTGCTTTAGACCCAGGACATTGACACTATCTGAGTAGAATGGCAGAGATAGCCAGAATGTCTTTTGGAGTAGATTAAATTTAACTTAGAAAATGAAAGAACTGCTACTTTTTTAAACTCTGTAAATTTTAAACCACTGAATGAGTTTACTTTTTAGCAAAAAAAAACCCTGTTATTAAATTTATGTTATATCTTATTATTAATGGTGTCTATGTATACTTTGAGAAATAGATTTGTTTTTTTGGATATGGGGACCATGAAATTTGTAAAATATTTTAACTTAGTTGCCTATAAAGCCATAAATGTTTGGTGCTAAAGTGCAGCAACTTCTGTTAAACCAGCATTCTTCTTCTTCTCCTTCTTCTCTCCTCCTCCTCCTTCTTCTTCTTCCTCTTCTTCTTCCTCTTCTTCTTTTCCTTCTCCTCCTCCTCCTCTTTCTTCTTCTCCTTCTCCTCCTCCCCCTCCTCCTTTCTTCTTCTTCTTCTTCTTCCTCTTCTTCTTCCTCTTCTCCTCCTCCTCCTGCTTCTTCTTCTTCTTCTTCTTCTTCTTCTTCTTCTTCTTCTTCTTCTTCTTCTTCCTCTTCTTTCTTCTTCTTCTTCTTCTTTTCTTCTTTTTCTTCTTTTCTTCTTCTTCCCTCCTTCTTCCCTATGACTTGTCCTTTAGCCAGGCTTTACTAGTCTCCTTTGCTTTCATTAAATCTGTTATTGTGAGTTATCTGCAATTTTTTTGCAAATGTTGCAATATAAATCAAGGGTTAGTAAGGAGACATAAGACAGTTTGACAGTAGTGTAAAGCAAATGCTGTTTCTTTTGGTATCTGCTTCTGACAACAAAGAATCTGTAATTCCTATTCCCTGTACTCATGTATTTCTCTGATAGTCTACTATTCTTTTGGTCAAAATTTTTCTTCCTTTTTACTTTTTAGTTATTATTATCAGATTCTAAGTTTTGAGGGTTTTGTGGTCTCTTTACTTAAGTAGGAATATGCTTTATTTAGAGCTTTTATTGTGTGGTAACATAAAGCAAAGACTGGATTAATGTCAAATTGGAGTTTTACCACATACATTTGCTTATTTTATTCCAATCCCTTTCCCTACCCCCTTTGGAAACCATCAGTTTGTTCTCCATTCTATGGGTCTATTTCTGTTTTGCTTTGTTTTGTTTATTTAGATTCCATATATAAGTGAAATCATATGGTATTTGTCTTTTCCTGTCTATTTCACTGAACATACTACATTCTAGGTCCATCTATACTGTCTCGAATGGCAACATTTCATTATTTTTATGGCTGAGTCATATTCCATTGTATACGTGCACCACTCCTTCTTTAGCTACTTATCTACTGATGGCCACTTAGGCTGAAACACCAATCCAAAAGAATTTACGCACCCCAGTGTTCATAGCAGTGTTATTTACAATAGTCAAATGCTGGAAACAGCCTAAGCGCCCAACAGTAAATGAGTGAATCAAAAAACTGTGGTTCATTTACACAATGAAATACTATGCAGCAGAAAGAAAGAAGGAGCTCCCACCCTTCACGACAGCATGGATGGAATGGGAGAATATTTTACTAAATGAAATGAGCCAGGCAGTGGAAGACAAACACCACAAGATCTCACCTTTAAGTGGAACCTAATGAAACAAACAAACAAACAAAATAGAACTAGAGACAAGAAAAAGAAAAAAATAACAACATTAACAAAAAAAACCCCAACAAAACAAAACAAAACAAAAAATACAACCTGAGACATGGAAATAGAGAAAAACTGACAGTGACCAGAGGGGAGGGAGGTGGGGAATAACAGGTGAAAAAAGGGAAGGGTAGAGTCAAGGAACATGTATAAAGGACCCATGGACAAGGACAACTGGGATGGGATTGACTATGGGAATGGGGGTGTGGCTGGGGCAGGGGAGAGCAATGGGGGAAAAATGGGGACAACTATAATTGTACAACAATATTTTTTAAAATTACAAAAATAAGTAAAAAAATAAAAACACTGTAATGAACCTGGGGTGCATATATACTTTCAAAATAATATTTTGGGTTACTTTGAATATATTCCCAGAAATGGAATCACAGGGTCATAAAGCAGTTCCATTTTTAATTCTTTGAGGGAACTCCATACAGTTTTCGACAGTGGTTGCACCAGTCTGCATTCCCACCAAAAGTGTGCAAGGGTTCCCTTTTCTCCACATCCTTGCCAGCACATATTTGTTGATTTATTGATGGTAGCTGTTTTGGCATGTGTGAGGTGATATCTCATTGTGGTTTTAACTCATATTTTCCTGATGATTAGTGACAACAAGCAAGCGCACACTCTAGAGTTGTATGACTCACAAGTTACTTGACATCCTCAAGCCTTAATTTGGGGTTTCTCAACCCATGAAACACTGGTTCAATATGTGTCTAATATTCAGATCTCAGTGAAACTCATGTTAAAAACAGCACAAATAATTAATTATTTGATTTTTGCTTAATATCAGCCATAGGAAGATAAACTACATGTCCCATGTAAAGACTATCAGGATCTCAAAGTCAAGCATGCTTTATAAATTCAAAGTTACAATTACTCCATACATCCTAGTTTTTAAAACCTTTAAAAAATAACTCCATTGTGAAATGATTCATAGGTATGAATTTTGAAGATTTTTTTTACACAGAAATTGTGTATAAATTATATCTTCTATATATTTTGTTTAGGTGAAAACTTTTATCTTTATAAGTTTTAAGTGATATCCTTTTTTTTGTTTGTTCTCCTACTTGTTTTTCTATGGATTTCATGCTATTTATGCTATTATATGTTATAAAGTTTAGCAATGACAGGATTAATTATCTCTAATCATCCTTTCCTTTTAGGATAAGACAATGAAAAATTCCTTGTATTATAATGGAATTATTCCAGGCTTTGGAAAATGGAACCATAACTGGACAAGCATTCCCAGGAATCTCAAGGACACCCTAGTCAGTTATTAAAGATATTACCTCATAAAAAGCTGGGATTTCAGTGTGGATTAATTTTTGTTTAGTTTATTATTGGAATTCACTATAATTGTCTACCAAAGTACTGTAAATTTGTCTATTTATTCCTGCAGACAAGCTTCCTACTAATTTATTCATATAAATATATTCATACTAATATATTTATATTGAACAACTGAATCTTTTAATTCATTTTGTTGTTTTTTCTTTATGAAGGTCTTCTATCATTAAAAAATATTAAAATATCTTCCATAACAAATTTTATGGATTAAAATTTTAGAGTAAGATTTCTGACCTCTATATCCCAATATGTATATTTAAATTAAATACTGTGCTTTGGCTTATTAGATTAAATATAAAATTGAAACCAAAATAGGAAACTTATTGTTGCTTTTCAAAACCTATAAGACAATACATATTTTCACCACCTAAATTTGTTTGCAAAGCATAACTTATTTTCTCTGCATTCTGTAGTACAGGCTTATTGAAGATGGCTTAGTCCATTTGGGCTGCCATAACAAAATACTATACACTGGGTGGCTTATATAGAGCAGAAATATATTTTTCACAGTTCTGAAAGCTGTAAAATTAGATGAAGACACCAAGATGGTCATGTTCTAGTGAGGACCTTCTTTCTGATCCATAGTCTGCACCTTCTTTCCATGTCCTCACATGCTGGAAGGGGTAGGCAGCTCTTTGGGGTCTCTCATAAATAAGAGCACTAATCTCCCTCATGGAGACTCTACCTCTCTAAGCACCTTCCAGAGGCCCCTCCTCTTAATACCATCTCATTGGGCATTGGTAAGGGGCGACATAAACATTTAAACCATAGCACATGCAAGCAGAATTTCTACCCAAAATAATTAGAAAAAAAGTTTCATAAAGTCAGACTTCCCTATATCACTGTTTTACCTGTATTCATGACTCTGTCTATTTTATAACATAAAACAGTAAATGGGAATTAAAACAATGGAGCACGTGTTAAAGAGGGTGGTCTATTCACAGAGAAGTTAGCCAAGGATTAGTAATTGGTGATGAGGGTAACCAAGGGATTGACTAAGTCATAGGGGCTAGGTTGCAAAACAAAAGTGAATGTATTTATGTGTTTGACTTTGATAGGGTATAAGGGGGATAAATGGTAATGGAAAAATAAAATAAAAATAAACTATTAAAAGCATTAAAAATAAAAAATAAAATAACCTATTTAAAAATGAATAACTCTGTAGTTCTTCAGTTTCATTATCCTGACCATTTTGACACATTTCCTCTGGTGCCTGAATCCTTCCAATTCCTGTGACACCCACCCCTGTCGAGGAACTCAAAGGCAATCACATGACATCTCTCACTGCTTAATCATTAGATGTTCAAATTTATTATTTTTGATAATTTATGCTTCTCAGTAATAATTGATCCATACAGTATCTGAAATACTTTTATTTTAAGTAGAAATAATGATAGCAGTAACACTGTCTGTTCAAAACATCAGTAGAAATAGAAAAACCTCAGTTTTTTCTTTTTCCCTAGGTAGAGGCAGGGAATTGATGGTTGCAGAGAGGGTTTTGAAACTGACTTCTACACTGTGCATGATTAACCTAATAGGACATTTAAAAATACCATTCTGATGATTCCAGATGCCTTCAAATACAAAATGGTTTCATATTTGCAACCCAAACAAACTTTTCATTTGACTGAGAATTATAGCAAGTTACAATTCTTAGAAATTTCATAAACAGTGCAAACAAATATTAGTACCTCAAAACTTCAAACTCTTTAGAGTTGTTATAACATACGAATCATTCGGAAACCATTTATTAAATATTTAATAAATACCAAGCACTGAACCAAGCATGAGAGATTAAAATATAGTTAAAATATATGGACCCTCCTCTTGGGGTTCATCCAGTTTTCAAGAAAAATATGTAAAATCTGTAATTAAGTGATAAATATAACCATAACTCTAAGTATGGTGATATCATCCAGAAAGCAATGATCAAACTATTAAATTTTTCAGAGGCCATTTCATTATGAAGAGATAAGACCCAAGTCCTTAAAAGAAAGTAAACATTTTCCCAAGCACACCTAAAGAAGGAAGACTTTCCAGATGCAAAGGCTGAATGGCACTACAGAAGCCTGAAGGGAAGGCACATGTTTCAGGGCCTGCAGTTTTTCAGGAATTCCTAACCCTGACGGTACAGAGAAGGAATGTCAGCAGTTATGTGGTGAGTAGTGAGGGAGAGATCATGACTAGCTTAGGAAGCCTGTGCTGGGTTTAAAGCTATTATTGTTCCCATGCTGAAATTCTGAAAAATTTATTAATCTGAGGCCTGCATTTTCATTTTCACCATGTTCATATGTGTAGCTGTTCCTCAGCAAACTCTACATCCTGATGAAACATACATGCTGTACTGGAGGTTTGGGCTTTATTTTGAGAGGTAGACAGGTCCTGGGATGATTTAATGTAAGGAAACAATGCTATGATATTTATATTTTTGGGATATCACACTAATGGGGAATTAGAAGCAAGAACACAGTAAGAGAACAATGCTGAGAGTCCAAGTAAGATAGAACGACAGCTTGCCCTATTCCATATGTGTGCAACTGGATAAATGGGTGCATATTCAGAGATGTACCAGAGAAAAACTTGAAAGGACTTGGGTCAGTTATACGCAGAGAAGAAGTAAGAGGAAACCTATTGTTTCTACCAAGCTGCTTTCACATATTTTAATTATTTAACAGCATATAATGGAGAAACTTGTCTAGTTGTATCCATATACCTTGTAGTGATGCAGCATTAAATCCTGTCTCTGCCTTCTGCTGACCCTTGACATGTAACTAATATATGGGGTGGGCACTCCGCACTGAGGAGATGTGGCAGCAGGTGTGCTCTGATTCATGCAGGGACTCAGTTGTAGATTTAACTATCCTCAAAGAATAAGACAGAATTAGAGGTAGAGATGGAGTTAGATATAGAAATAGAAACATAATATTTATAAAATGACCTTTTTGAAGGTAGGTAGATAGATAGGGGCAACTAGATAAACAGACAGATATGACTAGATTTCTGGGAATTTTGTTTTTACATTTCTGGTTAAAGTGGAGACTATCCCTCTTCTATCAAAGTCAAACACACAAACATACCCACTTTTGCTTTGCAACCCAGCCCCTATGATTTAGTCAGTCCCTCAGTTATCCCCTCTCTTCTCCAATCTCAGTGTCTCCATCCACACAAGATAGTCCATGTCAGCATACAAACTTGCAGGATTCTAAATCTTCCCACTACAACCCCTATAATAACAAATCCCATCACTCATCACCAATCATTAACCCTAAGCTAATTTCCCTGTAAATAGGCTACCCTCTTTAAAACTGGCTTCATTGTCCTAACTCCCATTCACTGCTTTACATTATAAAATAGTCAAACTCATGAATATGGGAAAAATAATGATATACAGAGCACCCATATGCTCTGTACTCCAATTTAACAAATAATAACACAGAATGTGCCCTCTTTCCAACAGAATCAAAATTAGTAGTTAACTGATGGGAAAAGTTGGTTATATTGAAGAATTATGGAAAACTATATATATATATATCATTTGTATATATGTATATACATGTATATATACATATATGCACACACACACATATATGTTAAACATTACAATTTTAAACCATATAATGAAATATCATATTTTGGATTACCTTATGCTTACCATGATTAAGAAATTGAAATTTTGTATCTTCTTTCTGGCATAAACAATCTCTACATCCTCCGGGATTTTTAATTTTTATTTTTGATTAGTATAGCAAGAGTTAAAGAAATCTTCAGTAAGATCTAAAATCAGAAAACATTTATTTTCTATGATTGTTTTCAATTTAAATGTTTTCGCTGGCTAAATGCATGATTATAGTGTGACCATACTTTGGGGGCTCATCTTTCTCTTTTTAAAGACTTCAAAGTATTCAACAAAACTTCCACATGGATAACAACATTATTTTCACATATTAACTTATGTACTGAGTAATTACATTGCATAATAGCACATTGTCAACATGTATAAAAGTACTTCTGAGACTTAGCAATAATTGAATGTAAAGGGGGTCTTCTAGGCATATACATTTTGGTTTGCTTTCCATATTAATCACTATATTTTTACATAGAAAGTGCATAGTATTAGTTAATTTTATGAATTTATTAAATAGTGCTAAGTTGAGAAAGTCTTTACAGTAAAAATAGTTAACATAAGCAAGAATTTGTGAGTTTTCTAATGGACCAATTCACTTAATTCAAACCCATTTGAAGTAGGTTCTATTATTTCTTATTCCCCTCTTTATAGATATATAACTGAGCACACATGGAGGTTAATAAGTGTTCTTTTAGTAAATGTTAATAAATGTTCTTTTGCATTTGTCAGTTTATTTCTGATGAGAGTCATAAGGATAAGTCCAAGTCATACTAAACCAACCAATAGATATTTACTTTGTCAAAGTTTTACTATGCCCATCAATGAAAATAAAGCTGTTTTCATTGTGATCTCATGCATTACTGCAGAGAAGACATTCCCTTAGTGATTGGTTGCTATAAGAGGTGCCTGACCCTCCCCAGCAACGCTTAGCATTTGGGTTTGTGTTTGATCTGAAAAATACCATAAACAGGAGGCTTTTCTTGGTATTTTTTGGCTTTTCTGTTTTAATTCCTTTTATGGCATGCTGTTTAATACCTTGTTTTTATATATAATGCAGTCTAAGGTACAGTTACTTTAAATCTTTAATGCTTAGAAAACCATGAAAATATATCAGATCATGTACAAATTGATGTCTGAAGGAGTTTTCCAAGCTCCTTTCTTTTAAATGAAATAAAATACAGGAGTTGATGCCTGTTCACATAAATGGAGAATATTGACAGTGTAAAGCGGTTGAATTACCATGAGATTATAAGATAATAGTCCTCTAAGGTTCTTGAGAAAACTTCTGTTCAAGCTGACTTTCTTTAGTCAGATAAACGTCAGAAATACTTTGTGAAAATATTTTTCTAGTCTTTTTAAAAAAAATATCTCCAAGAAGGAAAACTCTGGAAACCACCAGAATATCTCATTTGAATGATTTTTGTTTACACAACAAAAAAGAAACATTTACTTATGTAAAACCAAAGTCACCCATATTTTTTATTAAATTACTATTCATTGTTTTCCCTTCTAGACTAAAGAAACACAAGTCTTTAATGTTTCTTTGTAGGAGCTTATAATTACCTTTTTTGACCATTTTGTTACTTGTCACTGTCTCTTTTTAAAACAGAATAGCCGAAATTGAAACTTTTACTAGTTAATTCTTGTAGAATAATGCTGCACAGTCACGTTGTCCCTCAGTCACTGTGAATTTTGTTGATTTTTGAATGAAACAATTGAATTTTGTTATTTTTCATGTTTTTCCTCCCATTTTTGTCTAACCTTAGTGTCTTAACTATATTAACTATAATCGTAGGGTTTCTTATTCAAAGATCAAGGGACTGCCCTTTCCTTTGATAGGGCCTTAATCAGTGTTTTCCATTTCACAAAGTGGGAAAACATTGACCAAAAAAAAAAAAAAAGGTGGATGGGGAAGGCTGAGAGTAGTGTGGGAAATTATCAAAGAGTTGGTGTGTGCAGCCCATGGACATGGACTAAGAGGTGTGGGGATGAGGGGATGGGGTGCAGAGTGGAGGGGATAAAGTGGGAAAAAAATGGGACAACTATAATAACATACTCAATAAAATATACCAAAGGAAAAAAAAGAATTAAACTACCAAAAAAAGAGAAAGATTTGTCATCTTTTCCCCAACATGTAAATTTTTCCCAATATTTAATTGCTCTTCTCCTTTAACCAGGTTTATTTTTCAGAATTTTTCATGATTCAGTTTTTTTTTCTCTCTGCCTGTAAATCCCATGAAATTTTTTCATGGCACTCTTGCTATGTTCTTTGAATTTGTCTGTGGAATATTTTTGTGAACTTTAAGTGACAGAAGACTTCATTCACTGAGGAAAAAGGAAAAAAAAACCAGCTAGATTTGGAAATGAGGTAGACAAAATTCTATTACTTCCTACAAAATGTCTTTGTAGAAAATAAAACAAAACAAACAAAGAAAAATATTCTGGCCAGCATGGTTCAGTGAGTTGGGCATCATTCTGTAAAGTGAAAGACCACTGGTTTGATTCCCTGTCACAGCATATGCCTGGGTTGGGGCCCTAGTCCCTGTCTGGGGCACATAGGAGAGGCAACCAATCAATGTTTCTCTCTTACATTGATGTTTCTCTTCCTCTCTTTCTCCCTACTTTCCCTTCTGTCTAAATAAATAACTAAAATCTTTAAAAAATAACCCCCAAAACCTGAATTTGTGCCTATTTTGTATTCAGTAACCATTTTGTAGTTTTGTGTCTATTTGGTAACTACCATGATATGTGAATTGTATGGTTATGGGATATTTACACAGATGAAGTGTGTTCTTTTGAACTTAAAAGAGAACAAAATGACTTTATAGAGAAACTTTGAAGTATATTATCAGATCTTTAACCTAGGAAAGAAGTAAAGTGATACTCATTTTCAGCTGTGTATTGAAGTGGAAAGTTGAAACTTAGGGACCACACAGTTGTACTTTGAAGTTTAAGTAGATTACTGGAAGAAATAAAGATGAGAAGATCTCTGTCTGTCTTAAAGCAACATGCAAATAAGCTAGACTTCAGAAATGCTACTCTAAATGTCTGCTTCTTAAGTCCTACTTTCATTTCTTCCATTTTCTATCTTTCAGTTACATGTTCTTTTCATGTTTTCTATTTTCCACACCTTGTTTTGTCCCTGACTGGTCCTCTAGTCCTAGCATCCCTGTCTGCAGATGGAAGGCCAGGGGTCCTGTGTCCTACCATCTAGGCAGGCTGCCCCACCAGGGCAATGCTCTCAGGGACAAGTGACGCCATTGGGGGCCTCTGAAAGATCCCCCTATGGTACAGATGGAGATAAAATTACTGCCTAAGACAAGGTAGATGGAGAGGCCCAGATGTAGCCTATTTTATCAAATGAACAAACATGGGCCTCCCATTAGGTAGAGCTGGCCTGCTGTGAGGAGAACTAGATTCCAGTTACAATAAAAAGTTATTTTTATCAAACCAAGTTACTTGTCTATTTATAGTTACCTATTAGGCATTTTAACAGTCCTTAAATTGCCCATCTCTGGGTTTATTGGAGTATAGCATTGAAATGTTTAGAATCTGTTTTTGAAAAGTAACATGAAAAGGAAATGATGTTTCTAACAGCAATACCCACTCAGTTACTACTTTGATTCCTGTCATGTAAATTCAGTACCATTCTTTCATTGGTGTTGTTTGCATCCTCTGTCCAAAGTTGACTTGGAGCAACTACCAGAGTCATTTTCAGATGCATTTTTAAAATTTCTATAACAGGGGGAAGGTGAATTGTTAGGATTCAGTGGAGGCATCGCAGGGTCAGGAAGCTGGTCTTAGATGGGAAGTGCATAGGCTGGGCCTCAGTTTACTAAGGGGACAGGTTTTTATTCAGGGTGTTTTCCCTTGTTTCTTTGTTTTGCTGTGAAAGATATGGGAGACTAGGACAGGTTTCTCAGGTGAGGAAGACATGGAAAGAAAGAATGAGAGAACGGCTTTCTGAGAGGCAGTGACTTACCACTGCTGCTTAGAAGTCCTCAGTTTTTTCTTTAGCTCAATAGTTCCAGGGAGGACCTGCGAAACAGGTATTTGATTGATTCAGGTTACAGAGTGAACAGAGCATCTTCAGCAAAATTATAAGGAAATTAAAGGGATTTGAAAGAGGGAAAAAGAAGGGCTCAGTTAAGATGGACAAGCAGAATAAAGTACAGCCAGGTAAAGCACTAGTATACTGAATGGAAAGGAAGACAGTTGAGATTTAATCCCAATGCAATCTGAGTGCACATATGAGAATGAGAAAACTCAAGAGCTGGAAGCAGAGAAGCAGCCAATAGATGGAGGATTCAAATTTAAGATTCAAAACTTAGGACCTGTAAGGATCCAAGACTATATCTTATTTATATAGTTTAACTCTGCCTGGCTCCTAGAAGAGTGATATAAGCAAGAATATTTATTGATTGAAGTTAGGCGTATCAAATTTTAAAAGAATAACAAGACATTATGGTTATAAAGGAATGTTTTGGAACTCTATTTTTAAAAATCAATAGTCTCCAAATTTATATTTACCCACTGAATCAAATATGTTTTACAAGTGGTGGTTTCACAAATTAAATCAATAAATAGCTAGAACAGGTGAAATTTCCTTAACACAGACAAAAATGACCCTGGGCCTGCTATGATCACTTTGTAGTAAGAACCCACATCTAAATTCATACATGATACCTTTGTATACAATCTGCAAACTGTAAACCTTGGAAATTTATAAAATTTGTTTCCATGAATGAACTCTAGTTTTTAATCAAGTTCTTTTTGGCTCACCTTTCAGAAATCACTAGATTCAGAGAAAATATTCTCTATTGAAATTGTAGTCTATTAATGTGACATAATAATTTGGACAAGCAAATGCAATGAACTATTTTATTATTTAGGACACTTTGAACTGTGAGTAACCAAAAACTCCTATAAAATGTTAAGCATAATTAAGTTACTTTCTTACATAACACTATATCCTTAAGGAGAAGACTCCAAGGTTCATAAGTTCAACACCCCATAAGCATTTATGCTTTCCTTTCTGCCCTTTTCAGCAAGTCAGCTTAGTCTTCCAAGGCCAACTTTCTTCAGCAGACTTATCCTCTTATCAGAGCTACACGTTTTACTTCTGGATCTGGGGATGGGACTAGGTTTCCATGAAATGTCTGTCTGTGTGGAAGAGGTACTTAAAGAAACCTCTTTAGAAGCAATGAGGAGAGAGGGCATGAATGTTGGTCTCCAGTTAGTGGATTTTGAGTAGCAACTGATCCCAGAAAAAGACACCTGTACAAGCAGAATCCAGACGACAGGAAAAAAAATTTTGTGTACAACCAGAACCAAGAAGTATTCTGGAATTCCCCTGCGGTTTGTAGTTGTGGAAGGTTTCCTGTAGAAATTATGATGGAGTCTGTGAAAAGCAGGGTGCACACAGATGCCTGAAATAGAGAGTGGTCTGATTGTCATCGTAGAAAAAATGTGTTGGGTGCTGGATTTATACAGGAATAGTGAGAACAAGAGAGGAGCAAATAGCAACATAACTTCAGAAGCTGAAAAGAAGATGAATTTTAGCTGCCTTACAAACATAAGAAATACAAATTCTAAACTAAGAAAAGACCCAATGGTCCTCAAAAGACAGGCATCAACAGGTTTGGGAACTGACATCTCTAGATTACCCCTGTGGGGGTACAAGGAGAGCCCTAAAAATGAGAGCAATTGTTTGAAAGCTGTTTAAGAACTTAAATCCCTAGGATACTTTCATACTTGGTGTGGAGAGAAGGACCAATGAAATGGCATTGGTCTAGTCAAGATAGGATAAAGTACATTAAAAAAATGGAGTCACTCATGTCAACCGAGATGGCTATCAGTCAACCATGATGCTTTGGTTCAAGAGGGAAACTACCTAAGTCATTCCAGACACACCTGGCAAGAAGACACACCTAAGATATCTACACTCATGATCAGAACAGCCATGTCTGCAGAGCAGGACCACCAATAGATAAATTCCTGGGGAAATTCCCCACTTGCTATCAGGGGAGCCAAGATACTTATCTAGAGACCCAGAAGGATGGAGTACACCACTTTTGAGGTATAACTGAGGCAGGTTCCAGACCACTGCTGAGACAGCTGAGATCCACACACCAGACTGCTGTTCCACACCATGCTGATCTCATTTGACACTGGCCACTGGAGGCTCTACCCTGCTGGACTGAAGATTTCATCTACCTTGCAGCCTGCTTGGCTCTGGAGGTCCTTCCTTGTAAGATACTGACAACTCCCATGCCTACCGTGCTGTCTCCTGGACGTGCAGACTGAGACTGATGACTGTGTGTGTGTGTGTGTATGTGTGTGTGTGTTATTTTCTCTTAAATTGTTAGAGTGTGAGTAAGATATTAATGTATGTTGATGTTCTACTTTGAGTGAACCTGCATTCAATAAAAGAAGTGAATAGCATAGTTACCTCATATGACTCTTGTCTATTTCTTGGTGGCAGGTTGCTCAGTAGTTGCCTGGTTGACTTACGTATATCGTAAACATATGCTTACAACACTTGGTTGGCTGATTTTCCATGCACCACCACAGAAGTCTAAATACTGATTCCCAAGAAAGGATAAGAAATAAGGCCCTTGGGCTGGCGAAACCAACACTCAGGGACTTTATGTCATACCAAATTATTCAAGGGAAAATCCAATATTAAAGGACATATATGTCCATGAATTTCAAGGAATTAGAAGGCCCAGCACAGGAAAGAAAGAGATATCTCTGCAATGATTATTGAAGGAAATCTTAGCATGAAGGCCTACAAGTGTAGAGATGGCTGCATTTGTTATCAGATGGATCTGCTGAAGGCCTTTCTCACCTTGTCTCTGTTATTGTGACATATTTATAACATAAGGAAGCCACTAGAGTTTGTGTTCACCAAATAGACTAAATAAAGATAAAGAACAGAGTAGAGACCAGAAAACAAAGACTTCAACTTAGGGGAAAGGTAAAGGAAATTGTCCTAGCACAACAGTGAAAGAAATCTTGTGACAACATATTTGTAACAGGCCTGGAAAGGAACAGAAGTAGAGGAACAGAAGGTACAAGAAGAATAGAGTTTCCTGGAAGATCATTCCAAGAAAAGGAAATGGAACAATTGAATTGCCTGATATTTCCCTTGAAGAAAAGTTTAGTGAGGAACCATTCGAAATAGGCAAAGAAATTACAAAGAAAATAACAAAAGGAAAATAAATTTTTTACTTTAGGAAAAACACACACTTGCTAGGATGGTTATTATATTTTTAAAAGAAGGGAGTAACGAGTGAAAATGGCATCAAAAAAGAAACTGTTTCTGGTCTGATGAAGAGTCACTGTTGGAGAACTAGCTCACAGGACCTGATCATAGAGGTGTAAGTGGAAACAAAGGCCTTAGTCACATGCAGTCCTTACTAGTCACTTCATAATGTGTCATAGGTGTGCAAAGGTGAGGGGCATAATGACTACTCCTTCCAATCCTTCCAGATTACAGAGAAGACAGTAGAAAACCATAGTCATCAATCAAGTTCCCAGGTCACCAGGTTGAACACAAGCATTATTTTTACATACTTGTTTGGCATTGCAGTTAGGCATGATTATCTTTCTACATGTCCTTGTTTACTTGGGTTTCTATGATGTAATGGAATCATATTAATTTCCCCTAAAACTCCCCAGCAAAAGAAAAAAAAATGTCAGTTTCATTCTCTAATAAATTTTAGTAACAAATATTGCATGCATGTACTGTTTCTCATTTTCAGATTTTTTCCAAAGAACTTTAAATTTTATTTTTCAATTACAATTTAATATCAATATTTTAAAAATATATAATATTTATTATATTTATTCTATTACTATTCATCCTCTTATACTCCCCTCCCCACAGGAATCACCACACTAATGTCCATGTATATGAGTCCTTTTTCCTTTTTTCTCAATCCCTCCACCCTCTAAGCTCCCCCCACCACTAGCTGTCATCTGTTCTCCATCTGTGAGTCTGTCTCTGTTTTGCTGTTAGTTAGTTTCAGGCGTACAGCATAGTGGTTAGACGATCATATACTTTACACAGTGTTTCTCCCTGGTATATTTCCAGTACTCATGTGGTACCATACATAGTTATCACAATATCATTGATGATATGGACAGAGGACCTGCATAGACCCTTCTCCAAAGAGGACTTTAAGATGGCCAATAGACATAGGAAAATACTCAATATCACTAATCATCGGAGAGATTCAATTTAAAAACACAATGAGATATCACTGCACACATGTCAGAATGCTATCATCAACAAACAACAAGCAATACCAAGAATGTGGAGAAAAGGGAACCCTAGTGCACTATTGGTGGGCATGCAGACTGGTGCAGCCACTGTGGAAAACAGTATGAAATTTTCTCAGAATATTAAAATGGAACTTCCACATCACACAGTAATTCCACTGCTGGAAATATAACCAAAGAAACCCAAAACACTAATTCAAAAAGACATATGCACCCCCATGTTCATATTCTTAATTTTCAGAGAGATTGAGGGTTTTGAGGAGCCTTATGTTTAACATCACTTGGTGCAATGATTCCCATTAACTGTTATCAGAGAACTGATATTTCTTGGATAATATATTGGTTGCTTTACCTTAATGCTAATATTAATTCCCTCAGCCTTTGCTTATTTGTTTTCAGTTTTGTACATCATGTATTTCTAGTTGGAGGAGAATCCTTGTGTTCAGAGAAGGTGACCAAGTAAGCTCAATTTCACACCTGAAGTTTTAGTTCCTGGTCTTGTATAATCTCAAAAAACACAAAGGGTCTTTTTAGAACAACAAGAATAATTTATTGGAATAATATAAGTTTTTAAACTTACATAACTAGTCACCAGGCAAAGAAATCACAATTTGGAGCAATTTTTTTTTCGTTAAACATAAAACATATGTTCAAAACAGCCAGATCTGCCTTCTGGTGCTGTCTCAAAACAAAGCTACTTCCCTTTGGACATATGAGCCAACAGGTTGAAATTCTTTTCATGGTCAGAAGCCTCATGTAATATTTCAGACATATCCTGTGTTGCACACCCAGCCCTGTTCCAGCAAAACTGTAGTCTTTCCCTTAAAGTCAAGAACTCAAGGTCTTACTAGGAAACCAGCCTCGGAACAACCTGTGACAGCTCCAAGGACTTTGACAGTCAGAGGACTTGGGCTGTTTCAACTTTTAAGAGATGGACTTGACTTTGTTTTGCAGAAAGACTTTGAATATCAGCTTATTCTCTCTAAGCCTCCTGTCCTTAATATGCACAAAATGAAACAACTGAACAAACTCTTATCAGTGCCACTCCTGAAACACCCATGGATGTGTGTATGTGAGTGTGTATGTGTATTGTATATGGGTATGTGCAAGGGTGTGTATGTGAATGATTGTGAGTGTGTGCAAGTGTGAGTGCACATGTGTATATGTGTGTAAGTGTGCATGTGTCTCTGTGTTTATGTCTATGTGTGTGAGTGCATGTGAGTATGTGTTGTGAGTGCATGAGAGAATATGTGTGAGTGTGTATGTGTGTGAGTATGACTGTGTACGTGAATGTGCATGCGTGTGATTGTGTATGTGAGCATGTTCGCGTGTATGTGTGCATGTTGGTATGAGTGTGTGTATGTTTGTGTCAGTGTGAGCATTATGTGTGAGTGTGTGCGTGTACAGGTAGCATTCCATCTAACCCCTATCCTTCATAATCTGCTTGTAATTAGAACAGAAAAGGCAGACAAATGGATATAAAATGAGTCTGACTGAATGCGAGACTGATCTCTCCATTTCCATTTTATGTTCTGTTCATGTTCCATTTATCTTCGTTCTGGAAATTGGTAAGATTCAACAAGGTTGTGACTATGGCCTCCCAATTTTATAAACAATATGCATTTTGCTGTTTCTCTGCTTCAGACCTTCCATGCTCAGTAGCATCTCACATTGGATTCCTTACTAACTGTAGATGATTCTTTCTTATTGATTTTAAAGGATCTTAAGCTCTTCTAAATGAGTGTTTGTACAATACATAGATTTATTTTAGAAAACAACTGATTATTGTACTCTTCTGCCCAATGTAACTTTGTAGCATTCTTCATTTAATTTCTCATCCATTAGTACATACATTTGAATTTTGAAGTTAATATTTAATTTTTTTCTAGAGGTAAAAACCATCCAGAATTAATATAGTTATAAACCCATTTGAGAAGGTACAGTCACAATCCATGAAATTGCTAAGAACATATCAACCATTTCAATAAGCATCTTGATAACTCGGAGGTCTCAAACTGTGTCAGAATTTAAAGAAATTGAGATTTGATGGCTACAAAATCCAAATGTACCACACATTTGCCACCAGTGCACTTAGAGTGGCTTAACTATGTTTTTTTTTAAAAATCTGAATCCTCCAAGTTCTCTAATTTCAAAGCACATTGTTTTATTGCAAAAAACTTCAGCACACACTCCTCCTTAAGCTCATCATTGTTATTGATGTTACATTACATGTATATCCAACTGTCATTTTATTAACCACATAGCAGTGATCTGTCTCACATCATCTGATAAAAAGGGCTTTACAGAATATGTTTGATCCTTGATATGTAATAGTCCTTGTTTACATTTGATCCTTGTACAGTTACAAGGAAAAAGAATATCCAAGGCTCTATTTCTGCTGGCCAGATGTGGGGGTATGCTAGAGATAAGATTATTGGTATGGTAAGGATTTCCATTAATTTTCTACAAATATTTCACACATCCATCTTACTGATTGTAAGTCCTTAAACACTTATAAAGGCAACATTTCAATTGAGCCATTTGTGAAACATGCAACTCTATCAATAAAAATTCCAACATTGGTTATAGTGTAGATATTTTGATTCCACTTTCAGACATTACTAAAATGAGTTTCCAATTAATAAAAAGAAGTCCAGTACGGACTTTTGGCTTACCTAGGTATTGGAAGTACTAAACACACACACATATACACACAAAACCCCCAGTTTCTGACTTTTCTTATGAGTGAATGTTGTTTGTGGAAGACAGTGATTCTCAAAGTATAACACTACAACCAGAAATATCAATGTCACCTGCATATCACCAAAATGTAAATTCTGGGGCCCTACCACCAACTTACTGAATCAGAAATCCCAGAAGTGGGGTCTAGATATACAGACTTTAAAAGCAGTTCTTGACTCTGATGAACACTCTATTTGAGACACACAACAGAATTCTTAAAATAAATTCTAGTTTTCTAAACAGTGGTTGTGGGCCTTACAGGAAAAGATGTACTGAAGGGATACACTGTCACAGGTAGCTTTGTGATGGAAAGTGTCCTGTCATCACCATGTAACTCCAGAGAAGACAAGAGGAGTGTCTGTTATTTCAGGTATTCAGTTTACAATCCTTGAACTGATTCACTAACATGGAGCTTTTGAGGCTTTGGTGATGTTCGTTATATATGTCAAAGTGAAACAACTGTGGAAACGGATGATTAACTTTTAGTCTGTAGATATTTCAAAATGCAGTCACATTCAATGTGCACTTGCTCATTGATTTTCCTCAGAGCTGTGGAGAGGCTAAAATGTATTACCAGCTTCAGGCATCTTGGTAAATTTTCATAGTGGACTTTATTAACTACAGAATTCTTTGGTCCAAAAATATATTGCATGCCAAAAATGAACATGGGAGCTGGTTTTCTTACTTCTCACTTTGAGTGGCTTGTTCCTTTCTACATGCACATTCTGTGTGCACCATACATAATCTGTATAACCAATGACTGTTGCTCTTAAATCATGTGTCCATTTTGACAAAATAAACTGTGGAAAAGAAAGTAGATTTTCAATATAGTAAGTTAATTCCATATAAATTTTTGAACTGATTTTGGTTTCTCATTTAATTCTTCAGGGGCAGATATAAAAAATCATTTATGTAAGTCTGATGCTAAAAATTGATATCATAGGGTGATACTTTTATTAATATATGTTATAATTGCTAGCTACGATTGGGTCAATGATTAATATAAATTAGTTTAATTCATATTTTTTCACCAAAGAGTGAACTATTGTTCAAATAATTTTTTCATGTTTTATGAGGTAAAAAGAGCTACAATTTCAATGTATATTTTATAAACTTCTCTTAGTTTGACTTTAAAGTGGTCATAGCACATACTACCAAGATTATTGTAAAAAGTGACTGAAAGTCTATGTTCAATGAATATGAGTTATATAAGGGAATTAAAAACAGCTTGAGCAAATGATATAATTCTATAAAATAATAATGAATGGAGTTATGAGAATGCATAAAACAATAAGACAGATAATGTATTAAATAAGGCAAAAATATATTAGAAATAAGCCATGTGTCTGTGAAGGTCAAAAGAATGCACAGGGTTGGCAAAAGTAGGTTTACAGTTGTTCATATAGAAAATAATACAATAATTAATAAAGAGTAATACAAGAATAAATTCTGTGCTCTTTATACTCACAACTAAAAACCCACAATACTTTTATATTACTCTGTATAACAGTTTAAAACAGAATTAGGGAAGGCATCCAGGGAAGTTTGGAGGGGAAAACACAAAAGTAGATATGGTAAACAGAGATGAAAAATAGTAAAATAATGTACTTGTGAATAACTAGTAATTGGTTAATCAATACTAATTTATATTAGCAGGTGATATAAAAATATTTGCTAAGTGACTTCAGAGGTACCAAGATGTGGGATTCTGTTGATGTAATGTCTTCATGGAAGGAAAACAGTCAAAGGCAGCTATGTATTTATTATTGGAACATGAAATGCTTCCCAGCTTGCAGTCATTGGTGAAATCTCTACATTTAAGACTTCTTAAAATCTTTAGGTTGATGTTTTTCCTCCATTTGGGTTTCTTAAAATAAATAAAACAATCATAAAGAGACAACCTTAAAAACCAGAGATGTCCTGGGATGATCAGAATGGGATATTGTTACATCAAGTACACAATATTTTAGTTATAATCAGAGTGTCCTAGTTACCTCTAAATGCCATTTTTTCTGTGACTGTTGAATAATTATTCATATATATATAATATATATTTGTATATATATTATATATATATAATATATATATACAACCAACAGTTCAGGTGTTCACTAATGCCTGCTGTCCAGTCACCAAACGACTTAATTTCTCTCTCCTCATATTGTAGGACCTACTTTGTTTCTTTCTCCTTGTAGGATTAGCAGGGCTCCGATGGCTTTGGTCATGAAAAAATATATATATAATATATATATATATAATAATATATATAATCTGTCCCATTATCTGTGTGCTGGGTCAGTTGAGGATGGAGAATTTTAACTTTACTGGCTGAAGGACAGCTGATCTCAACTCCATTCACGTGGACTCAGAACGTGTTCTCAGGAGGTCTGTGTTTTAACAGCTTTTGCTTGAGCAGAACTGGGTCTGCTTTTCATGCCCAAGGCCATCAGATCCCTGCTAATCCTACAAGGACAGAGAAACAAAGCAGGTCCTAGAATACAAGGAGGGAGAAATTAAGTCGTTTGATGGCTGGACAGCAGGCATCAGTGAACACTTGAACTGTTGACGGTTTGGTCTTTTTTAAAAAATATATTTTATTAATTACTCTATTACACTTGTCCATTTTTTTCACCTCTTTATTCCCCTTGCCTTGCACCCTGCTACCACCAGCATTCCCCGCTTTAGTTCATGTCCATGGGTGGTACCTGTAATTTCATTGGTTTCTCCACTTCCTATACTATTCCTAACCTCCCCTGTCTATTTTGTACCTACCATTCATGCTTCTTATTCCCTGTACCTTTTCCCCCATTCTCCCCCACTCCCCACGCGCGCTGATAACCCTCCATGCGATCTCCATTTCTGTCATTCTGTTCCTGTTCTAGTTGTTTGCTTAGTTTGTTTTTGTTTTTATTTTTTTAGGTTCAGTTGTTGATAGTTGTGAGTTTTTTGCCATTTTGCTGTTCATATTTTGGATACTCTTCTTTTTTTTTTTTTGGATAAGTCCCTTTAACATTTCATATAACAAGGGCTTGGTAATGATGAACTTCTTTAACTTACTTTATCTGGCAAGCACTTTATCTGTCCTTCCAATCTGCATGATAGCTTTGCTGGATAGAGTAATCTTGGATGTAGGTCCTTGCTTTTCAGGACTTTGAATACTTCTTTCCAGCCCCTTCTGCCTATAAGGTTTCTTTTAAGAAATCAACTGGCATCCTTAGAGGAACTCCTTTGTAGGTAACTGTCTCCTTTCCTCTTGCTGCTTTTAAGTTTCTCTCCTTATCTTTAATCTTGGGTAATATAATTATGATGTGCCTGATGCGTACCTCTTTGGGTCCAACTTCTTTGGGACTCTCTGAGCCTCCTGGGCTTCCTGGAAGTCTACTTCCTTCACCAGATTGGGGAAGTTCTCCTTCGTTATTTTTTTCAAATAAGTTTTCAGTGTATTACCCTTCCTCTTTTCCTTCTGGCACCCCTGTGATTCAGATGTTGGAGAGTTTAAAGTTGTCCCAGAGGTTCCTCAGCCTCTCCTCATTTTTTTGAATTCTTGTTTTTCATTCTGTTCTGGTTGAATGTTTATTTCTTCTTTCTGCTCCAAATCAGTGATTTGAGTCCTGGTTTCCTTTCCTTCACTGTTGGTCTCCTGTATATTTTGCTTTATTTCACTTTGCATAGCCTTCCCTTTTTCCTTCATTTTGTTACCATACTCAACCATTTCTGTGAGCATTCTGATTACTAGTGTTTTGAACTCTGCATCTGTTAGGTTGGCTATCTCCTCATTGCTTAGCTCTATTTTTGGAGCTTTAGTCTGTTCTTTTGACTGGACCATATTTTTTTTGTTTCAGTGTGCCTATTATGTTGTGCGGGGTGAAGCCCTAGGTATTCACCAGGATGGGGCTAGCCATGTCCCTGCCTTGTGGTGCTATATGTGGGGGAGGTACCTGAGAGGGAACAATGCAGCTTGTTCAGGTCTCACCCTGCTTTTAGCTTACTTCCACCTCTACCCACAAGCATATTGGGCCATTCTGGTTTTGATTTCTGGGTGGGTAGGTTTGTATACATTCTAGGACCCTGTGAGTCTCTCAAACACTCTTATGAGATGGGCAGTTTCTCCTGCTGCCACAGTCCCCAAAGGTTTTTACCAATAGGGGTTAAAGGTTCTGAGGTTTTCTTTTTTCATACTGGAACCCTGGTTTGCGTGGTCTCTCTCACTCTCCACCTTCTCCTCCTGGTTTATCTGCATGCAAATATGCGGCCACCTGGTTCACCAGACTCTGCCTTGCCCAACCTGGTCTACCAACCACAGCCTTGCCATGTGTCCTCTCTGCTCTGGCTTCCCATTTCCACCCCTCTACCAATCTGGATGAATGTTTCTTTAATTACTTGGTTGTTGGACTTCCATACAGTTCAGTTTTCTGGCAGTTCTGGTTAGTTTTTGTTTCTAAATTTGTTGTTGTCCTTCTTTTGGTTGTGCGAGGAGATAAAATATATCTACCTATGCCTTCATCTTGGCCAGAACTGGCTGCTTAGTCAATTGGCTGCACAGTCATCTGGGAATATCCAGTGAGCACCAGAGTTGTAGAAAGTGTTGTTAGGACTGGCTCTGTGCCTTTACCCTTGACAGGTAAAAAAAGAACAGTCTTTGCTCTGACACATCAGATTTCCCATTAGAATGGCTCCAAGTCAATAATAGGAAGAGCCCACGGTAATGATGAGACCTCAGGAAGGAGAGGGGCTGGAAGGGAGAGGCTGAAGTCAGGAGGAGAGTAAAACAAGGACAAGTGAGTTTTGAAATAATCCTTTCTTGGATTAACACTAAATTGTTTTACTTTCTTCACTTTCATTTTATGGAGGAAATGAATGGAAATAGCTGATAAAACAGGCTTCAAATTTCTTATAGTTACTAAGAAGTGTGGGAAGACAGTGCTGAATGAGGGAACTGAGAAAGTTAGTAAATATTGATAATCCTTAATATTTACTATTGTGCAGTAGATATAATCGCCCATCTCTGCCTATATAGGATTTTTGAGGGACCAAGTGGATTAATAGTGTAAAGAACTTAGGACAGTGGCTGGCACTAGAAACTTAATAAATGTTCACTTTTTTTTTATTTCCTCAAAAATTTAATTCATTACTTACTCAGTACACATAATGACATGCCTTATCAATGCACTATATACTTTTGTCTTAGGATGAGTTTCCCAGAAAATAGACTTGGATGAAAATTTGTACACAGGAAGTTTATTGGGAAGTACACTTAAGTACAAAATTATGTGGAGTGAAGGAAGTATCACTGGGCCTCCATTTGTAACAGGATCTGATGATCCCAGTCAGTTATCCCTATCTAATGGTGACTTCACTTCTCTCCTGATGGTTTCTTGACACAAGGAGGCTGATATGACCAGTAGTAGCTGTAGCTTAAAGTTTAGAAGAACTCTTGCTGTGCTCCCTGGTGGGAAGCATTCTCCCTTTGAGGATGGGAACTCAGCCCAAAGAGCCATGCATTTCAGGAACAGGGAGCCTATGTTCCCAATTAGGCCTTTTTTAGTAACTAAGTGGGACCATTCCTACTTCCAGCCCTTGGTTGCCAGATCATGAAATCTGCCCATTGCAACACCACATGAAATAATGTTCATCAATTTAGTATATCTATTGTTTCAGAGAGGATAGTACCCCAACCAGACAGGGTTGTATCTCCAAGTTGACACCCAAGTTGCACCTCTGACTGGCTGTTCCATTTACCCACCAGGCTGTAGTCCTGAGTGGTGGGTTTGTGATGCAACCAGAGGATGTCTAGGTCATGTACCCTGTGTGGAGTGTGCCTCTCTCACCATACAGTAGAACCTGTGGTCTGATCTGACATTGAATGGTATGCTATGAGAGGACAAATGCCCTAAAGAATAGATCAAATACTCCACAATCCCAGCCTGTGGTCCTGGAGCAAGTTGAGAGCCTGCAGGCAAGAAAGGCAAAATTGTATGCAAACTATATTTCATTCTAGTCAAAATGAACTCTCTTCCATGGAGAACAAGGCCCCAAGTAATTAACCAAGTCCTCAGTATCTTCCAGGGTTGGTGCCCTGTGAGAGACCTGGCATAGATTTCTTCTACTGGTTGTGGGACTTCCAGCTGTGGAAGCCTCGGAGAGTGAGGACTCTGTCCTTTCCACCACAGCTGCTCCATAAATATGACCATTTGCTACAGTGGGGCTGGTTCATGTCACTAGCAGCCACTCTGTCTGCTGGTTCAGTGCCCTGAATGGAACAGGTTCCTTATTGGGTGCTAACATGGGAAGCACAGCTCTTTGCACCCCATAGCCCAACCATATGTTCTTTCTGTAGTTCTTCTCTGGAACTCTCTGTCCCTCAACTTCCAACATCATTCTTTCCAGACCTCAAAACCACTAGCCAAGTCATTAGCCACTGCTTATGGAGCTGTGTGTATCCTTACTTCAAGTCAGTTCTCTTTCCACACCGAGTAGACAGTGAAGCCTATTCCCTGAGGTCCTGCCTCCTGAGAAGAGTACCCCTCATGTTGGTCTGTGATCACCTCCCCTGGGCCTGTGCACATAGAGCAATTGAACCTTTTGAACCATGACCTGAAACTCTCCATGCAGCCGAAGGCATGAAGCAGAGGTGTCTGCGCAGTAGTGGTAGCTGACTGAGGTCCAGGCCTACTCAGCTTATCTGTACCCTCTGACCCTGCTCATGCCCAGTCTGTTTGAACAATACCATCCTCTCTGTGTTGCTTTGGGTCTGCTTGACCAATGACTTGGTGGTACTAGCAGAAACTATCCATGAATAGACTTGATATCCTGTGGTCAGGGGCTTCACTTCTGTGAGATCCAGGAACTAGCCAGAGCATACTTCCTAATATAAACTCAAATTGGTTTATCTGCCACCCATATATATTGCTGAATTTTACATGTAGGGTTGTGAAAATTGGCCAACAGTTTTCCTCTCTGGTCTTGTTTTGTCAAGCTTGAACATTATAATCATGCTTGCTCATGTCCTCTTAGGAGGTTGTACCATTTCTTCCTATTCAGCAGAATTTGTTGCTGATGCTCCCCAGACCTAGAGTCTTCACTCTAGAGTCTTCACTGTGGTTTTACTTTATTTAATTGCATTGAACTAATTAGGATATCTGTTTATTTTTAGTCAATTTAATAAATTATATTTTTCCATGAATTTATTCATTTCATTTTCATGAAGTTGTTTAAAATTTTATCTTATGGTTTGTATAATGCGTGCCATTGTTTTTAAACTAGTTTCTCCAGAGTTTTATCAAAACATTGTTGAAAAATAAAACTGATCTTTTTTCTTTATGTTTCTTTTTATTAATTTTACGTTGAACTTTATTACTTTCATTTCTTTTCCATGGGTTTAATTAGCTGGTATTACTCTGATTCTTTAGTGAATACTTCGTTGATTTTCAATTCTTTTTTTAAAATAAAGACATCTAGGATATAAATTTCTTAGTCGGTGTACCTACTATTTATCTAATAAGTTTCATAGTTTGTTTTTTAACTAACATTCAATTCAAAATATATGTTAAAGTTTTATAAAACCTTCTTTGGCTTTAAAAAAGGTTTGCTGCAGGCAAATTCTCTGTTTTCCTTTGCCTGAAAATGTATTCATTTAGCCATTATTGTAAGGAATTTTTTTGGATCAGAATTATACTTTAGCAATCTGGGTTTGTTTTTCTTTTTTTCCATTTTTTTTATTATTGTTGTACAGTTGTTTCCATTTTCTCCACAATACATTCCCCTGTCCCACCCACCCTCACCTCCCACCCTCAATCCTTTCCCCCTTTGCTTTGCCTATGGATCCTGTACACATATTCCTTGAGGACCTTTACCCTTCTTTCCCCTGTTATTTGCCTCCCTCCTCCATGCTGGTTACTGTCAGGTGTTCTTTATTTCAATATAACTGGTTATATTTTGCCTGCTTGTTTGTTCTCTTGATTAGGTTCCACTTATAGGTGAGTACGAATGGTATATTTGTCTTTCACTACCTGGTTTAATTCACTTAGCGTAATGCTAAGAGGCTATTTTCACTCCATTGTATGCCTCTGCCCACTTTGTCAAATATTAATTGGCCATAGAGACACGGGTTTATTTCTAGCCTTTCTATTCCGTTCCACTGATCTATGTGTCTGTTCTTATGCCAGTGAAAAACTGTTTTGATTACAATGGCCATGTAATATAGTTTGATGTCAGTATTGTGATCCCTCCTACTTTGTTCTTCTTTCTAAAATTTACTGAAGCTATTTGGGGTTGTTTATCATTCCGTATAGATTTTTGTTATATTTGTTCTATATCTGTGAAATATGTCATTGGTATTTTATATAACATTTGTGTTGAATCTATAACTTGCTTTGGGTAGTATGGACATGTTGATGATGTTCATTCTTCCAACCCACGAACACAGTATATGCTTCCATTTATATGTATCTTCCGTAATTTCTTTCTTCAGAGTTGTGAGTTTTCTGACTAGGTCTTTTACCCCCTTGGTTAGGTTTATTACTAGGTACTTTAATTTTCTTGTTGCTATAGTAAATGGGATTTTTGTCCTGATTTCTGTTTCTGATATTTCATTGCTGGTGTGCAAAAGTGACTTCATTTTCTGAATATAGACTTTGTATACAGATGCTTTGGCAAATTCATTTACTAGGGCAAATAAATTTTTGGTGGAGTCTATAGGGTTTTCTATGTATACTATTCTGTCATCTGTGAACAACAACAGTTTTATTTCCTCCTTTCCATGTTGGATGCCATTTATTTATTTATTTTTATCTGATCACTGTGGCTAGGACTTCCAATACTACGTGATTAGAAGCGATGAAAGCATGCATCCTTGTCTTGTTCCTGATCTTAGTGGGAATGCTTTTAGTTCTTCCCTGTTGAGTCTGATGTTGACTACAGTTTTTCACATATGGCTTTTATTATGTTGAGGCATGCCTCCTTTACTCCCATTTTGCTGAGATTTTTTATCATAAATAGGTGTTGTCCCTTATGAAATGTTTTTTCTGTATCTATTGATATGGTTATGTGATTTTTGTCTTTCCTTTTGTTTATGTGATGAATTATGTGTACTGATTTCTGAATATTATGCCACCCTTGCATCCCTGGGATGAATCCCAATTGATCATGGTGTATGGTGTATTGCTCGATATGGTTTGCCAATATTTTGTTGAAGATTTTAGCACCTATGTTCATCAGTGATACTGGTCTATAGTTTTCTTTCTTGTGTATTTATCTGGTTTTGGGATTAGGATGATGCTGGCCTCATAAAAAGAATTTGGGAGTCTTCCCTGTTCTTGGATTTTTTGGAATAGTCTGAGAAGTACAAGGGCTAGTCCTTCCTTAAATACTTTGTAAAATTCTCCTATGAAACCATCTGCTCTAGGGCTTTCATTTGCCTGGAGTTTTTTGATTACTGCTTCAATTTAACCAACTGTCATCGGTCTCTTCTGGTTTTCTGCTTCTTCTTCATTCAGTTTCGGAAGATTACATCTCCCTAGAAATTTGTCTATTTCACCCAGGTTTGCAAATTTCTTGGCATATAGTTGTCCATAGTGATTTCTTACATTCCTTTGTATTTCTGTCGTATCAGTTCTAAGTTTTCCGCTTTCATTTCTGATTTACTTATTGGGTCCTCTCCCTTTTTTCCTTGATGAGTCTGCCTAAAGTTTTCTTAATTTTGTTTACCTTTTCACAGAACCAGCTCCTGGAATTAGTGATCCTTTAAATTGCTCCTTTAGTCTCTATGTCATTCAGTTCTGCTCTCATCTTAATTATTTCCTTCCTTCTGCTCTCTCTGGGCTTTGTTTGTTGTTGTTTCTCCAGCTCTTGTAGACATAGGTTCTTGTAGACATAGTTCATGTAGACATGTTTATTTGAAATGTTTCTATCTTTTTTAGGTAGGCTTATATTGCTGTGAACTTCCCTCTCAGGACTGCCTTCACTGTGTCCCATAGGTTTTGGACTATTGTACGTTCATTTTCATTTGTTTCTGGAAACTTTTTGATTTCTTCTTTGCTCTCATTATTGACCCAAACATTATTTAATAGCACGCTATTCAGTCTTCATAAATTTGAATGCTTTTGAGTTTTTTCCTTGTGGTTGGTTTCTGGTTTTAAGCCCTTGTGGTCTGAGAAAATGCTTGATATGAGTTCAATGTCTTAAATTTGCTGAGGCTTGTTTTGTGTTCTATCATGTGGTTTATCTTTGAAAATGTTCCATGTGCATTATAAAAGAATGTGTAGTTAGCTTCTTTGGGATGAAAGATTTTATCTATATCTATATCTATCTATATCTATCTATCATCTATCTACCTATCATCTATCTATCTATCTGAATGTGTATATCAGTTAGGTGCATTTCATCTAATGCATTATTCAGTTCCACAATATCCTTGCTGATATTTTGTTTGGATGATCTATCCATTGTCGACAGCTGGGTGTTAAAATCCCCTACTATAAGTGTGTTGCTGTCTATATCTTACTTGAAGTCCTCCAAGATTTTCCTAACATATTTGGGTTCTCCTATGTTGGGTGCATATAGGTTTACAATGTTTATGTCTTTTTCATGGGTTCTTTTCCCTTGAGTATTATGAAGTGTCCTTCTGTGTTTCTTTTCATGACCTTTGTTTTGAAGTTTATTTTGTCCAATGTAAATATGTTACCTTGGCTTTTTTCTCCTGCTTGCTTGGAATATTTTTTCCCAACTCTTTACTTTCAGTCTGTGTAGGTCTATTGTTTTCAGGTGGGCTTCTTATAGGCAGCATATGTGCAGGTCATGTTTTCTTATCCATTCAGCTACCCTATGCCTTTTGATTGGAGCGTTTAATACATTAACATTTAAAGTTATTATTGGTATGTACATATTCATTTGTTTCCCTTTGTACCCATGTTCCTCTCTAACTCTTTTTCTTCATCTTCTTAAAGCAGTCCCTTGAGCATATCTTACAATGCTGATTTGGTTTAGGTATATTCTTTTAGCCTTCTTTTGTGTAGGAAAACCTCTTATTTCACCTTCCGTTTTTAACTAAGAGCCTTGCAGAGTCAAGTAGTCTTGGTTGCTGGCCTTTGCGTTTCATTACTTGGAATATTTCTTACCATTTCCTTCTGGCTTTTAGTGTTTCTGTGAAGAAGTCAGCTGTTAGCCTTATCCAGGCTCTCTTTTATGTTACTCCCTGTTTCTCCCCTGCTGCCTTTAAGATTCTTTGTCTTCAAAATTTCCCATTTTAATTATGATGTGTCTTGGAGAGGTCCTCTTTGGGTTCCTTTTGATTGGGACTCTCTGTGCTTCCTATATTTGTGTGACTTTTTCTCTCCTCAAATTAGGGAAATTTTCCATCATTACTTTTTCAGACAGATTTTCTATTCCTTGCTCCTCTTCTACTTCTGGTATCCCTATTATATGGATATTATTATGTTTCATTTGTCTTGCATTTCCCTTAATCCCTCTTCATTTTTTTTAGTCCTTTTTCATATTTTTGCTCTTTCTCAGAGTTTTTTCTACCATGTCCTCCAACTCACTCATTCAGTCCTCTGCTTCATGTAACCTCCTTTTGATTCCTTCTACTGTGATCTTTAATGCAGATATTGTATTCTTCATTTCCTCTTGGCTCCTGTTGATAGTTTCTATGTCCTTTTTCACTCTGATATAATTTGCAGTAAGTTCCTCAAAGTTTCCCTGTAGTTTTTCATAATTCTCACTGACCTCATTGAGCTTCTTTATAAGAATTGCTCTGAACTTAGTATCTGATCATTTACTTGCCTCTATTTCATTTAGCACTCCTTCTGAGTATTCTTCCTTTCCTTTCAATTAGGGATCGTTTCTTTGTCACCCCATTATTTGTGAGAATCTCCTTTTTTGCTTCTGCTTCTTAAATTGATATGTTTTGACTCCACAACTTTGCGTTGTAAATCTCTATGATAGGAGACCTGTGACATTTCATGGTGCAGTCTCTTTGATTACCTGAACTTCATCCTCTTGGGATGTCCTTTATGCCATTTACGTTGGTTCTCTGGAAGTAATAGCATTTTGATTGTTGTTTGGTCATTATTTTGTGCATCCTTCCCTCCAGCTGGTTGACTGATGGGCCACTCCACCCACCATGTCTTGTGTGTTGTGCAGGTGCTGCCAGAACAAGACCACAAAGCCCAGGAAACAAACAAAATCTGCAAAAATAACTACCCCCCACAATCCCACTTTCAATTGCAAATTAGTCAGTATTAATAATATTATAAGGAGATTAAGGCTATTATGAGAAAAGAGAGAAATAAACTATAGTGGAAAATGTAGTGACTTAATGTCACAAACTTTATGGACAAGAAATGAATGTTAAAAATATATGTAATAAAGAAAATGTCACAAATCATGGAGAAGACCATAGTGGACTTCGTCTTGGTAGCCTCTAGTATTTCCCTGTTTTTTCTTTCTGGATCTGCCTCTGGTGATGTCAGAGGTTGACCCTGTCTGACCTTAGGTAGTCTGTTGGAAACTTCCAGAGATCTACTGTCTGAGGCTATTTCCTTGAGATGTTAATCTAGTCACTATGTACTCAGCAGTCCGGCCTAGGCACCACAGGGCATGACTACTGTTTCCTCCCAGGCTGTTGCAGCTCAGGGGGGTGGTCCACCTGAGCAAGATGGCTGATGCTACATGGGAGATGACTCAGTACCAGGATCCCAGCACCTACTCTCTGAGTTCTCTCCCCAAAGCCTCCCTTCCTAGTCTCTCCTCAGGTGTCTCTAGCGTACTCTGCCTCCTCCTTTGCTAGAACTCAGGGTAAGTGGCTGCAAATGAAAATTTATGTGTTGGCCTTTTTAACAACTCTTTGTGTCTCCAGCTGCCCATCTCTGGCAGAGAGAAGCCCTGCTGCTTTTTGCAGCTGGCTGTTATCTGTGTACTTTTTGGGATCTGGTGCTGTAGGCTGCAGATCTCTGTGTATGGTTTAGAGCCCACTCTTCTCAGCTGGATCCAACTGGCTGCTTAGGTATCCCTCTGGCACTGCTGCCTGTGGGTGCTTTGTCAGCCTTCTTGTGTCTCTACTGCACTCCTTACCAGTCAGGTTGTGCTGAACTGATTTCTCTGTCTGTCCGAGGTTATAAGTCTTCTCTCTCGCTATTGTTCAGTTGTTTGTTCTGGGTGATTTCCCCGCAATTTAGTTGTAATTCCAGATTGCCCATGGGAGGAGGTCAGTGTGACTTCCATTCACTCCTCTGCCATCTTTTAGCATAGTAGTTACTGCTCATATTGCCCTCACGCAGAAAATGCTGAAATTACATATGTAAGAAGACAGTGACTTAGAAGGTGACATTTAATCTTTTCAATTCCATTTGTCACAAATCTAGTTTAGCAATTTTTAGTTTTAGTACTGTGAAAATATTTCATTTCATTTCTCAGACTAAGTGTTCATTTTAAGCAATCTGTCTTCCTTAAGCAATCTGCCTTCTTTTTTAATGGATGCTTTTAAGATGTCCTTTTGTCTTCGGAATTAACAGTTTTGTTGTTAGGCTTGAAGCGTGTGTTTTTGTTATGCTCGAAATTATGTTTAGGATTTCATAGAGCTTTTAAATCTGTGGTTGGATTGCTTTCTTACATTTTGGAAAATTCTCAATTATCTTTCTCCAAATATTGCTGTGTTTTCTTTTCTCCTCTTGAGATTCCAGTTTCACATACATTAAACCTTGTCACAAAATCCTATTCACTTCTGTGTCCTTCTGTAGTTTCATCTTATCTATATAAGTTTGTAACCTATTCTAGATATTTATTTTGTTTTGTCTTCTTCTAATGGTCTTTCATCTATGCCTAGTCTTCTCTTAGACCTATCCACTGAGATATTAATTTTGGTTACTTCAATATTTAGTTCTGGAATATCCATTTGATACTTTTTTACACTTTCTAGTTCTCTGTTTCAGTTCTCAGTCTCATACTTAACATACACAGCATAGTTATTTAAGGTCCTTGTCTGGTCACCCTCATCATCTGCACTTTCTGGATTGCCTTCCATTGTCCATTCTCTCTCTCTCTTCATCCCTATTCCCTTTCTCTTCCTTCATTTCTCTTTCTGTTTGTGTCACCTGTCTTTTCTACTCCTGTGCCTTATTACTTTGTAATGAAAGAACATTTAAATTTGACATTAGCAATATGGCATCATGTTAACCCAATGTCCAAGATTGACTGAGGATGTCTAAACCTAAACTTTAGTCCCCCCAAGAGGCATTCATTTACCTTATTCCTAAAGGATAGCCCACCACATGAAGACTTTGTCTGCAAGGTCTGTACTCCAAATTTTGTCCCTTTAAGTCTAAGATGTCATCAGTAGCTCTGCTTAGCTTCTTCTTGGTCCTCATGCCCCCATTCCAGGATCTGCAATAAAAATGTAGCTCTAGAATCTAGGCTCCCTTCTTCACTTTTTTCTCTGAGATATGGACCCTGCCTGGGTTCTGGTTTCCTCAAGCAGTCTTCTTTTTATTTCATACAGAAAATCTAGTTCTCAGCAGGAAAATTTGTCTGACTTTTCTATTCTTATCAGAAATGGAAGACCAATGGGAATTGATCACCAAATCATATCAAAGTATTTTGAGTGAGTGTGTATGTGCAAACAAAGGACAGGATCAGAAAATGTTTGTGTATGTATAGTACAAAAAAAAAACAACACATGATTTTATTTCCTATCACCCCACCTCTTTCCCAGTGCTCAATTATTAACTACATATTTTAGTAGGGGATTGAAAATCAAGATGTCTATTCATATATGTTGATATTTGAATGACTAAAGACAAGTCAGTTCAAACAATTCTGAGATAATTATTTTTATGCTTTATTTATGTGATTATAATTAACATGTATTCTAGATCTACAAAGTATTAAGTGATGACTAGATATCATCATATAAGTCTATAAAATATCTGTTTTATATTCTCTCATTTTTGTAGCCTTTGACTGCTTTTCATAGATAATGATATTTCACAGATATTGAGTGTTATTTCTGAAGTGATTCAAAACCAATCATCAAATTTTATGTTTGTAAATCATTATAATAAATAGTAATATGAAGTATTTTTAATTTACCTGATTCAAATCATGAAACATTTGACTATCAAATTCTTTACTATTCTTGTAAATTAATTTCAAGTAGTTTACTACTATTAATAGGTAACATTTCTCTTTACTAAAGTTACATTAATTTTCAATAGTCTTGAGTTGTAGGTAATTCATTTTACTATTAACATTGCAATTTTATACCTACTTCTTAAATATTTTTCAATGCTTTAAAAGACCTTTTGATTCAACCTAAATTAATAACTGAATGTCAAAGATTTTTGATAGACATTTTTAGCTCCATACTTCTTGTTTTGAAATTGGAGCTTCCCTCATACTAACACTCTTGTCTATCACTGAGCATTCAAAAATATGAATAGGGCAAAATATAACTTTTACACCTGTAATAGCCTCTGAGAAGCTTTCTGACTTTGATAAACTTTCTGGCCATATACACACATAAAGGTAAATGGATAAATTGAGAAATTCTTCCAAAATAGTTGATAGAAGAAAAGGCTTGTTTCCCAAATACAAATGTGTTATATAAGTGCCAATGTTGTATTGTAAAAAATATTAACACTAAACAATACTGTTTCACAAAAATCTTATCAGTTAAAATGTTTTCTATGCTTTCAAAATGTAGATATTCCATGTTGTTTAATATTTTCCAATAAATTTTAGCATTTTCTTAGAAGACACACTGAAGAAATCTAGTTCTAGTGATTTAGAAATTTAGACCCTGCTGGTTGTGGTGCAGAATTCAGTGCAGTGTCTGTGGAACCCCTCCTACCTTCAGCCTTGCTACTGGGACATTGCCTTTCATCTCATCAGGTCTATCTAGTAATTGCTCACATCTTCTACAGTCCAGCCTTGAGTTTTATTTCTTGTGTGTTTTTTGTTGTTGCTGTTGTTTTCTTGGACATAAATCTGATCATTTTATGACATGAATACAACTTCCAGTTATTTACCACATACATTAAATTTTACTTTACCCTATGCACATCCATTGTCCTCACCATTTAATCCCAATAGCTGTGCTCTGCCCCATCACATTCCTCCCTCCCCAGACACATGCACTTCATTCTGCAATCAAAGACTGTTTACTTCTTGAATACCTTTGCTTTCATATCTATGTCCCTTTAAGAATATGTATTTTACTTTGAATTATTCTTTTCTTCTTTATATTATGTAAAGTCCTATGAAACCCATCTCAAATGTTATTTTCTTGTTTAACTTTCCCCTGAATATCCCATGTAAAATTAATCCTGTCTCTCTCTCTCTTTGTTCCCATTGTAACTTGCTCATGTTGATTATGTTCCATCAGCATTTTCCTTGTTGTCTCTGAATCTTTCTTTTTCCTCAGATCTGTTTTATCTCTGATGGCCAGGGACTGACTCATGGCAAACCTTAAGACAATAGTTGTGTGAGTGTCAGATCTTCCTTGCTCATTTCCAATAACCAGTTTAACAATCTATATTTCAGGATTTCAAATATTTTGGGTTCTTTTTTCTTTGTTTTTGTTTTCTTTTTATTCAACTGACATAAAATTTCTTTACCCAGAGCTTGCAGAGTACAGGGCTCTAATGCTAAGATTACTACATTGCTACAAGATGACAAACTGTACTTACTATAATATTTTTACTAGGTCAAGATACAGATTTTATTTCCGAGCAAACCTATTCATCCTGGTAAACACTATGAAGCTGATAACTAACAACAACTTGGTTTTATTTTTTCTTATTGATGACATCATGTCTCATTCAGCTTAGATAATTTGTATAACAAGAATAACATTTAATAAATATTTTTCACAGCTCTTTGAAACATGTATCCTGGCAACAATACCCACTTCCTGCCTTTCTATTGCCACTTTATTTCACTATGAAACCTGACACTTTAAGTGGTTGTCTGACTTATATCTTTGCTAAGAAAATGTCCCATGAACATTAGGACTTTAAACTCTTTTCACTTGCTTCTCTAGGTACTTCATGAATGTTAAAGTCAAACTTTGTCATAAAACTTCTTCACTATGTCAAAAGTAGCACAAACTGTCCTAATAAATTTTTCTATAAAATTCCACTCAAGTGGAAGAAATTTCTAACTTGACCTTTCCTTAAAAACACATATATCTCTTTCTTGTTATAAAAATTGCTCCCTCAGTCTAAACACTGAACGGTGGATGACATTTTGATGGCATTTGGACAAACCACATAAATTCAGGTAGTGAGCGAACCAATCAAATCATAACTTACAGTTTGAAAAGCCTGTATGGCTTCAGCGGCTGAAGTATCAGGAGATTCCCAGCTCTTAGACCTTTGAAATTCCCTAGAAGAATTTCTAGGCTGGAACTGCAATTAATTAAGTTAATTAATTGCAGTTCTTATTTCTTCATTGATTTACTTAACATAGTGAGAAGCTACTAAGTTTTAAGAAGTGATTATTTGAGAGATGAGAAAACGTGTGGAACCTGACACCATCTAAAGGGACATAGACATTGCAGGAGAAAATAATTATACATTTTATTTTGGCATCAATAGCCCAATGGGGAACATCTTACTAGAGATCCTTTCCATATTTTAAATTCATTTTAAAATACGATAAATTTGAAGAAATTTCATGTGAGTTTTTTTAGTTGACACATAATTGATGTATAACATTACTAGATCAGACCAAGAATATAATATACATATATCCTATGTAATACCAAACTAATTATTAAATAAAGTAAAATAAATTCAATTTATTTTTTAAAATTAAGTTTCTCAGTGTTTCTGAGTTTTCTCAATGTGATTCCTTAAACTGTTTAACCACCCTCAGTGCTGTGAACCTGAGTACAGGGGACTGGTCTTCAAGCTGTTCTTCAGAAGAACCTGTGAAACGCAGTCTAGATACCAGTTCATTTGGTCAATGTTCTCTCTAAGGTTACTGCTATGTGTGAGCACATACTAAGCTGTGCTGGACACCCCTGGTGCTGTTAAACTCCTTTTGCATTTTATCATTGCATCAGCCTAGGAGCACTCTGGAGCTATTTATGGGAACATGGAGGCAATCCCATAAGGATTCTCCAAATGAAATAGAGGACAGTGAGAGAAAGGCTGGGTGCCCTACAGCCTTAGATGGATGCCATAATCAAAGATTCATTGTAAAAAAAAATTATGCCTGTAAGATATGGGCTGTAATCAGTTTTATAGAAGTTAAAACAAGGGCAGGATGAAGACTCTCTGATAGAAGAAATTAGCAGGGATCATTAAGCCTGACCATGGCAATTGGAGAAAAGGAAATAAATTGTGATTTTGTGAAACTCAGGAATAAGAAACACAATGGCCCAAGTCTCCATCACATTTTATATTCCTATGCAGTGTTGCTGAAAACCAAGTTTGGATTTTCTTCTTTCTATGTGAATTTGTGGGTCCAAATTATAATACATCGTGTATTAACAAGAAAAGGACAGTTCCTTGGTACACTGTTGAATATGTAGGAATGATTTCTCAGAAAAGATTCATTTTCAGGGAAGGCTCAATGCCAGTATGGGAAGAGCTTATTCTTTGGGGGCAGCTAGTTATGTCTCTCAAGCCCGGGTACCACTCCTGTGGTGACTTTGCGTGAGTTTTAGTTATGTGGTTTGCTAATACTAGAAAAACCTAATTAGGGAGCAAAAAAATGTTCAATTCTATAGCCAGAAAATGTTATGTTTGTGCCAAAAGATATGGAATTTTTAATGTCATGCGTTTTAAAAGTGTGATATAATTTGAAATAAATAGTGTGGAAAAAGTCAGTGCCTAAAGATATGCCTTGCTGACACAAGGAATGTTTTTTTACTAAAGGCAGCTTGTGTTAAACATAGAGAATAAGCCATCTATTACTTTTAATCACTGAAATTCAGTCACACAGGAAAACAAAGTGGTTTTCGTCCACATATGCATTTTCCTGTCTTTTTTGCACCAACAGTTTGAATTCATTCAATGCCTACACATGCCTTAGGATCATTTTTATGTGTTATTTTCTACAGATTTGATTGTGTTTGCAGGTGGATGCATGTGATGAGTCATTATTTTGGGGGAGGAAAGAAGAGGCAGATTCTGAAACTCGGGTCTTTATTTTAATCAATAAATTTGATTTCATATGAGTTACACTGTAATAGATCAGGTGTCTTCAGGCAGAGTCAATGACTCACACCAACCTTAATCTTCCAAGATTGTGTAGCATGTCCTCGGACTTAGAACATTACAACCATTCGCAATTTGCTCACATTAGCGGCTAATGGTCAGCAATATTTCTGAGCATCTTGGTCTGCATGGGGGCATGCATGGTTTAGACTGCACTAGTCAGATGCATTGACAAGAGATGTGGAGGCTGAAAGGAAGCAGAACCACTGTCATAACTGTGGAAAAGCTATGATGCATATAGCCTCTGACCCTATCAACAATAAATCAGACTTTACAACTTGGACTTTTCCAGTCTTTAGAGTCATTCTGTAAATGTTTACATGCTTGCATACTATCTCTTCCTCTGTTAAAATCAGAGATAATTTCTATATTACAGATAGAACCCAGAGTAACAGATGCAGCTGTAATTTTAGGTAAAATTAAGAGAAGTAATTAGAGGGGGAAGGTAACTAGTTCTTTGGCCTGGGCTATGACATTCATTTATGATTAAGGTCCAATTGAGAGTTATAAAACCACAAATAATTTCTTACATATTAAAAATATTTTAATAGTCATGACAAGAAACTGTCCTACCAGCTGTTTATGCCAGTTCTGGTTCTGTGCCTTGTGGAAAAGTCATTATTACTTAAATAGGCAATGAGCTCTCATTTTCTGGGCACACTTTAAGTTACTTATCACAAGTTATTTAAAAAATTTTTAAAGTAAAATAAAACTGAATTATATTTTACAATCAAAGCATTTTATGGTTTCTTAATATTATCTGAGTTTGATTTTTAAAAAAGGGGACTGAAAACAAACAATTATAACATATTCAATAATAATGAATACAAAGTTTGATTTTTAACATCCTTTTATACTTTGGATTTGACTATTATAAAAATGTTATGCCAAAATAAGTTACTTGCATCATTTATATAAATAGAATAGCTCTGCTTGGAATGGATGTGGAACATGTGAAAATAATAAGAAATATTAAACAAAGAACAGAATGCATTTAGAATACAAAAAGCAAAGTTCCTGTATAAGATGGTAACAATCTAGGGAAATAAATGCACTCACAAAAGAAATTACCCTGTGCCAGAAAAATAATTACATATAAAAATTTCTTAATATATTGTTATATTTAGAAAAGAAAATATGTAAATTACACCTCCTTCAAAAGAGAGAAATTATACTTCATAATTAGTGGGAAGGCAGATCCTGAGACAAAAGAATTTTAAATTTGGGAGCAATTTTTAAACGGCATCTGTCTTAGCTTGGGCTGTGATAACAAAACACATAGACTGAGTGACTTAAGAACACACATTATTTTTTGACAGTTCTAGAGGCTGGCAGTCCAAGGTCAAAGTGCCAGCAGGTTCCACTTTTGGTAAGGGCTCTCCTCTTGGCTTGTGGGCTACTGCTTTTTTAATGTATCCTCACATGGTATGGGAGGGCAAGCTTTAGCCTCTGCTTCTTCCTATTAGGACATGAACTTCATCATGGGGGCCCCACCTTCTCCAAACCTAGTGACTTTCCAAAGGTTCCACCTCCAAATACCACATTGGGAATTAGGGCTTTAGCATGTGAAATTTGGGAGGACAAACAATTAATTCATAGGAACTTCTTCTATATCTATATCAGTAATTTTCAGCTGGAGTGCTACAAGAAATTTTAAAACATGCACTACCTGACTATTTAGTCAGGGGCACTGACCTCTTTTCCCTTAGACTGTCAAATAAAAAAAAATCAAAACAGCCAGCACAACAGTAACTGTCAGGTGTGAATGAATCAAAATTATACCTATTTTTTGTCAGGTTGGCAAAAACTATATATTTTTGGTGTGCTGCAGAGTTCTGGCAATTCATTTACGTGTGCCATGAGATGAAAAAGACTGAAAATAGCTCATCTATATGATTGCTATTAGGGCAGCAATATTCATACCATAATATGTACCTGCAAACATGTATTTACAAATAAATGATGTCATATCAAAGTGCCCTCAATGATTATGCATGATGAAGAGGCAGGTAAAGAATATAAACATATGTTTAATGTAAGTGAAACAATGAAAAAATCTCTGTCACATTATAAATATTGATCATTATTGGTTGGTTTAATTATGTACCTCAGTAACAAGCACTGTGCTTTTGGCAAAATGATTTGTAAGTAGTACTTGATTAATGATAGGTCAGCTATATTCTATGACTACCAACCAGTTGCATGGTGGAACCCTACGTGCACCTTCTGAGTGACAGAAAATTGTCCCTGCAAATTCAGCCCCCAAAGGCTAATATCAGAAACAATGAATTTTTAAAAATCCTCTCCTGATGACATGCTCATTGATCTTAAAGAGAGGGGAAGGGACGGAAAAAGAGAGGGGCAGAAACATCAATGTGAGAGAGAAACATCGATTGGCTGCTTTCTTGTGCTCCCCAGCCAGAGACTGAAACAGCAACCTAAGCATGTCCCCTGACCAAGAATCAAATCACGACCTTCTGGTTAGTGAGATGACGCTCAACCAACTGAGCAATAGCAGCCAGGACAAATGCTTTTTGTTATACTTTAGTTTACTTTACTTTACTTTACTTTTTATTTTTTATCCTTGCCTGAGGAATTTTTTTTATTGCTTTTTAGCGAGAGAGGAAGGGAGATTGAGAAACACCAGTGTGAGAGAGAAATATCAATCAGCTGCGTCCTATACTCACCTAGACTGAGGATGCAACCCACAACCTACGCATGTACCACAACTGGAAATCGAACCTGCAAACCTGCAGTTAAGGGACAATGCTTTGACCAACTGAACCACACTGGCCAGGCAACTAATTTCACTTTTATAGTTGACCAGCAAGTAAGCAAGTTAGAATTAAAATCAAAGTTAAAGAACATAGTAAAAAGCAGTGACAATAATACAAATTTTGTTAAATTACTTATGCATAGAATGTATGGCATGCATTTTGGTCTGCATTGAAAGAGCTCATTGTGTGTCAGCTTTCTTGTGTACATTATGACAAAATTCACACAATGTCAGGAAATCTGTTGTATTTAGGTTTGTGTAGACAGTTTTGATTTCATGTAGCTAAAGTCCATGTCTGAAAAGTAGAATTAATTTCAGGCAACATTACCCAAAAACTTTTAAGTGATTATTTCATAATTTCCCTAACCCAGTACACATACGACTCAGGGAGGACAAAGAAAACACCTCTCTAGGCACAGTTCATGCCCAGACATCAGTCTGATGAGAAGCACAAGCTGTTCTCTTATCTAGTCATGTATTTTTTTGCCAACCATGAAAGTTTAAATAAAATCATGTAAAAGAAAAATGACCATCCCTCCTGAATAGGCACCAAAGGGACCTCTCATCAATGTTTACACTTTGTCAGAGAGACTTTCTCTCCATTTCCCTTCTGTTTTATAAAAACATTCAACTCATAATGTTTTCATTATGCTCAAATGTAATTTTTATTGCAGTTTTATCTCTCTTAACATGATATCCCCAAGAAGGGAATATATAAACTGAATTTCTAAGTCACGCAGCATTTTAACATGGAAACTTTTTGTTCCAAATGGAATCTTGCTTATATATATATTAAGAAACTCAGGTGCAGAAGTTTATTACTATTTGTTTGAAATAGACATTCAGTATTATGATGGGATAATAGTTTCATTTTCACTTTTTCTAAAAAATTTTAAAGCTTTTGTCATATGATTATTACAGAGTTTGCCTTATTTGACCTGCTCTGTGATACATTTTGTTAATAGATGGCTTAAATTAAAATCTCTATTGGGTTGATTTTGGGACAAATTCTGTTTGCTCATGGTAGATTATTCTCTTACTATTCAGTTAAACTTAATTTAATATATTTTCATAAGCAGTATTGGTTGATATCTTTTAACTGGGAATGCTCATGTTTTGATGCCAAAATACTGTTAATATCAGAGCATACATATGAATGTTTAAATTTTTTATCTGCATTTTGGATCTTATCTAGGATTTTTAGATGTATTTTAAGCAAAATAGGTATTGGTAGGATCTGTGAAAGGTCTAAACTAACAAGTTAGTCTGTGCTGACTTCATGGATTCTGAAAGAAGACACAAGACACTTGGGTTAGAGACACAGGGATTTGTTACTGAAAGCCCAGGACAGGAAGAATGAGCTTCTTTCTGCATTGGCTCCCCCACCCTTAATGCTCCACAGGAGTCATGTGGAACAGCCCAGACAGGGGTATCCACCCAGGGTTCTGTCGCAACAGAGGCGTCCTGAGCTTACAGAATACCATCTGTTAAAGAGTTGTTAACAAACCTGCCCCATCTTTTCCTTGGAGGGAGAGAGTATCTTTATTATCCTGGACAGCAAACAAATCTGCCTTCTACCCAGCGGAAGACTCTGTCTCTACCTCCCAGAGCCATTCACTAGAAAACCATCCTTGAAAAGCTGCCAATTCTGTGACTCAGAGCAGCTCAGAAGATGGGCAGAAACATCGATAGGAAGTTCTAACAATCACCACTTTTATTCTAAATATATCTTAAAATTTGTCTTCATTATATAATCTGCCTCTTACTTATACCCTTTATATCTCATATTCACATTTAAATTTTGTGCTTTATTCCTTTCTAGTTTCATGATTAAATTCTAGTCATTTTGTTTGTTTGCACAAAGAACACAGCCCTGGACAGATACTCCTGCTGTGGCACTGAGGGTCCTGTTTGTGCGTGCCTGCTCTGTGCCAGAGGAGTTCCTTTTTATTTTAGAAAGTATAGCTTTTCTTCTAAAATATTGTTTTAGTAATATCTTATGATATTTTAAATTAAACAACTGAGTTCCCTGCATCATTAACCAATAGACATCTTACACCAACTTTGTGCCCACCCACCAGAAGATGGGTAGATTTGTGTAATGTTCCTAAAGATTTCCAGGGGGCTTCATATTAGCCTTAACCTTGATTTCCTTTCCTTTCTCCCTAGCATGAGTGAATACAAGTATATTAATAAATATTGATATCTTATTTCAATGCACTGTTACCATGAGGTATAGGATGCAGAGCACCTTGTAGAGCACCTTCTAGAACTGAGCTAGGCAGTAGGGTAGGATGATGAGCTAGAACAATAGCGGGATTACCCCTGTAAAGCTAGCAAAATGGTGTATGACCATCAAAGCACTTTTGTTTTTTTGTTTTTTTTACAATTGCAGTTGTGCAATATTTGGTAAGGTTATTTTTGTTATTTATTGTTTCTCACTAGATAAACTCCATAATTGGAGTTTTGTCCATTAATATTGTCCACTAGTAATACTTCTATCTACATGTTGCCTTACTGTTCTCCTGCCCTGTAACTTGGCATGAAGTAGGACTTCTTACTGCTAAAAATATTTAATTATCATCTCCATAGGTAAGGTGGCCTTATTGCCTCAGTTTCTTATAGCATACTTGATGTTACATTTCATTTATGTGGGCAGGCTTTTCTTACTTTTCCTGAAAAAGAGTCTCGAAGGACTTCTGCCAAATGTCTCTGAGGCTGAATCATATACCAAAACAAATTATTGCACATATAAAAATGTAGCCCCTCAGCAGCCAGTTTTCCAAGACCAAACAGAGTATCCTTCCTTTGTCTTATTTCATTGTGACTTATCAACTCACAGCATCTCTAAGAGATACTTACTTATCATGCATCACATGGTAACCAGAATTTTGCTTTTCTAAAAACATTTTTATATCACCTGCTTATTTTAAGGCCAAAACTGTACTTGAACAACAATAAATTTTTTAAAAAAAAACAGTAAAGACTTCAGCCTTCCTGTTTCCTGTGCTATATCATGTAAGAATGGGGTTCGAGATCATTCATGTACAGTTTTGGAATTAAGACACATCTTCCATGACTGGTCTTCACCAGCTCTATACTCTGGCCACTAAAGGTCACTTTTACTTTTAAGCTTCATACATATTTCATACTCTTTCTCTTTGTCCAGAACTCTATATTGGTGCTGGCCAAATAATTAATGGTGAGAAGAAGTAACAGGGCAAATAAATTAACCAAACTAGTATAATTAAATTTTTTCGAAAACAGATAGATCAAGTGGCATAAAAAGGGATCAACATAATAGGCATAGATGGGCTTTGTAAATAAGTTAGGGGAAAATACATAAGATGAACATTTAAATTCACAGAAGTAGGAGGATCCAAAAAATATTGAATTTCCTGAACTAGAAACAAGATAACAAAAGCAATAACAAGAAAGAAAGTTTGAAACAAACTCAATCACAATTATTAGAGTTTTGAAAGAAGTTACTCCCAAGAGCTACTATGAAAAGAGTAATTTAAAACTGACACAAAGCCATGAGTGTGGAAGCCAAAGTTCCTGGGTCATTACAGAAATTCACTATCATGTTTTAGGATTGCCACTGTGTAAGTTATAAGTTGGAAAAAATGAAGAAGTAGTTGTTTTTTTGTCTTAAAAAGAGAAATAAGTTGGCGCCTGTCTGTGGCTGCCTACATATCGATATTAGTTCCAAGCAACTGAACTTAGAAAATGCTAAGGAACATCAATAGAATATGGTTACGTTCCGGCCGCAATACGCTGGTGAGGAGCACATTCATCTGCAGTGTATTTCTTGAATAAGTACAACATTAAGGAATTAAGTTAGGGAGAATGAAACTTATGTATTACTTCTAGGATTTAATAAATATAGAATAATTATTTTCAGTCCTTTATCTTGAAAAAGTATCCCCATGTGTTGTTGCTATCACTAGTAATAAAAATTAAAGCTAACTTTTTTTTGATAAGGCATGATAAGAAGGATGTAAAATACATCTGAATCATAAACTAATGAGCTTCCTAAAGACTGACTAAAGCATTAATTTTAGTCATGATCTTCATGGGACAGCTAGAAAAAAAAGTAATTGATTGAGAGACGGATGTAACATAAATTTAGAGTATATCTCAAGAAGGGCCAAAATACTCAAATAGAATCTTGTTTTTAAGTTTTGTATATTTAGACTCTAGGGCCTTAGCACAATGTCTGTTGATTATAAGAAATAAATAACAGAGTAATAATACTTGCACGAATGTTCAAATATGAGACTTAGATCTCTAACATTTATAAGCTACTTATTTGAAGCTTGTGTGTTGAGTGTCCTATCTTTGTGGAATAAATGGATTCATGACTGATAATTAAGTTTATGTACATCCATTTTTTTATTTCTTAAATTTCACTAGAAAGAAGATTCACAACAATATTCAAAGGAGAAAAGAGGCAGGTTTGCAGAAGTGTGTATCACAGGGATTTTCAATGTCAACCTTCATTGTTAAATTCCTTACTATGTTATCTGCCTCATGTTATGGTGTTACATGTGTAATTACATAAGACTACCTCTTACTAGAAAATTAGGAGCAAAGTTAACATCAGACATCTAGCAGCCTTTGCCTTTCTCGATTAATTAATGTATATATTTAAAAATAATCTGCTTGTTATTAAGTTTGTAAAAAGCAACCTACTCTTGATTTTATAAGATGGAGCACTGTTATGTCTTCAGAATAAATCCCCTTCTCAGAAACATTGAATTAAGGGTTTTCAATAAAGTAAGCTACTAAGTTGCTTTGGTGACAGAGTGTATGTCTGTAAAAGAATTTACATTTTCCTGGCCTCCCCTCTGATAGTTTTGTTTAAACAGATGTAACACAGATGTGGAAACATCTGGAAGGTCAATGCAGTTTCTCCATGACCACACTCAGGTTAGGACTGTGAATTTTCTAACATCTAATTGTTCAGCAAAGACACTTTTCTGAAAAAAAAATTGAGTACATGGTTCCAAGTGATATGGTTTTGCTTGGTGCTTCTTTCTTTCTAATAAGTATTTTCACATGTGCTCACTAGAAATATCTTGGTGCTGATGGTTATTTTTTATTTGTTTTAGAAATATATGTATAATTCTTATTGGTTTTTAAGTAATCGCTTACTCAAATATTAGGAACATGATGAATTAAAATCAGTGGATTGAGTTAAGTCACTTTCATTTTTTCTTCTCCAAAGAGTTTTGTGGGTTCATTCAAATTACAAGAAAATTGTTTCAATCATGCACACCAAATGTACCAATCTATCAAGTTCTTGAGTCCTCTTTCTTCACTTTGATTACATATGTCAGAGATGAATGAAGCTTCTTTCCACATTATTTGTAACCGCAGAAGAACTTTTGTTTGGTTTCTCCTTCATTAGCATAAATATATAGGATTGAGTATGCACGTGATATGTGCTATGAGTGTGTGAGTTTCTGCATGAGCGTGTAATTTTAGAATTTTTTGGGATACATGAGGGGATAGGACTTTGGGAAATTCGAAGATCACAGATTTTTAAATTTTATTTTTGTAGTAAACATTCATAAACCTAACACTTAAAATCTGCAATTTTTGCTTTAAACTATCACTGTTTTTATGAGCCAGGTAACATTTATGAGGTTCAATAAAATATTTTACAAAACTCTGTGTCTTAATATCTTTAACACCCAAATCAGAGCAAATTAATAATTACAGTGCTTTGCAGAGTATTAGTCAATCCTGAGGGAAAAGAAGCTGATTGTGTCATTTTATTCAGTGCTGGGAATTTGGGTGATATGTGGTGACAATGAGAAACTTATCACTCCTAAGTGAGGCTGTGTGACCCCAGGGATGCCGTGAAACATCTAATATTTATCAAGATCTGCAATGTAATGGAAACGGCCTGAAATCACACCACACCAACATCTGCCCAGAACAGGATAGAAAAACAAGGTGATGTAGACATAAGCCAGGTCTATGCTCCTTCTCAGCCAAATTTCTTTATGTTCATCAATTGTTTATTTTTATAGCTACTTTAGAATTTCCTATTGAAGTAGATTTATTTTCAAATGCATCATGAAATACCACAATTACAAGGTTCTTGTTGATTACTTTCCTTCAAAACATGCATTTTTCTTGAAAAATGTACTTCAATTTGTGTTTAGTCAGCCACTCATCCACATTTTAATTGGATTATAGTAACCCCAAATATTAACTCTGGCTCTTTAATTCATGACTACCCCACATACCTGGAGCATAGACAACACCGACCCTGAGTTTGCCGCGTACCGCTACACGATGAAAGTGCCTTGGAGGAAAGTTTGAATAGCTTAGTTTCCTAAGATTTTCACTTACAGATATTCATTACAGACAGTCGACCCACATTGGGATTCTAGTGCTTTGGCTGGTACAGTGGCCACCGTTCCACCCAGGTCTTCGGCAGGACTTTAGAGGAGCCCCTACGCTGGCAGCTGGGAAATGCCCTGTTGGCTGTAGCAGCACATGCAGGGTCCGCCAGATAGATGCCTTCACACAGTGGTGGGTTCCTTTCCAATAACAGACAGTGAGGGAGACAGGTGGACACAATATTTATAAGAACTTCTCATCTAGCATACCATAAATGTGTGCTGTTCAAAGGTGGGGAACCTGGCTTCTTACCAAACACATTTTGTTTCCTCGGACTTTAGGTATCAGATATATGCACATTTTTATTCTCTATCTATTCAGGTCTGAATCAATTCTCTCTCTCCCACTTTTTTTTCCCCACAAATATTTACCGAGCACTTTATTCCAGATGTATTGACCTTCTCCCTGCCTGCCAGAGTTTCCCTCCTTTGGGCTGTCTATAGCCAGAAATGCTCTGCATTGACTCCATCTAACACGGGTGTTCTTGTTAAACTGTTAGCAATATGGAAAGATGTATTACAGAAACACTGAAGCAGTTTGCTCCCTAAGAGCAGTTTGCCATTGTACCTGTTTGACTTTTTAAATTTTTATTTATTTTTATTTTCTTTTTATATATATTTTTTCAACTACATTTGACTATCAATATTATTGTGTATTATTTTCAGGTGTACAGTGAAGTAGTTAGAAAATCATGGAGTTTACTGGGTGGTCCCTGATGTTCCAAGTACCCACATGGCACCATATGTAGTTATTATAATATTATTAACTCTATTCCCTACGCTGTCATCTACATCCTGTGACTATTTCATTTTAACTGGAACCTTTGTGAGCAGAAGGTCTTTCCTTCCTCACAAGTTAGCGAGATGAATGAAGAGAGGACTACTTTAGCCTAATGGTTGAATTCAGAAAGGGCCAAGGAAAGATAGAAAATTAGGAAAAGATGCTGAAGAAATCATTGAGGATCGTGGCATTGGGCTAACCCAATGTCATCCTAGGCTTCCTGTTTGGCATGTGATGAGACACTGAGCTATGGCAGCTTCCCCACTGGGCCCTGGGCACACAACTCCTAAACATCACTGCAGGGTAACCAGCATCAGGCTCTAACAAACTTTTGGGTCCTGTATAGCAATGACCAAATAGCCCATTACCCAGTACATTTTGTGAAAGCTCTGGCTTCTCCATCATGGTCAGTGCCCCTGGCCTTTCTCCTTCTGGAGGTGGTGACCCCTCCCTGTACCAGTTTCCTTGGGTTGTGGGAGTAATCTGAATGACTAACTCTCTAATATTCAGCAGCATCTTGTCACATGGGGAATGCACTAAGGATGACTTCAGGCTGCTAATAAGAATGAGCATTTATTTAGAAAGGAAATTGATGTTCTATTTCAGTAAGAGGAAACCCCCTCCTTCCCTTAGCAGGCATAAAATAATAGACCTTGTTTTTTACCACCATAAATTATTTTTCTTTTTATAAAATTTAGTTAAATATAAGGGACACATTCTAATTATGTGGGGTCTTAATAATTAAGATTTATCAGTTGAGTAACATTAATTACATGAATTATAGCTTAGATTTATTTAAATGCAAGGTCTGAGGTTCTGATTTTTAAACAAAAATGACTTACAGCTTGTATCCCTTATTTATTTGCTTGTAACAATTCCATTAATATACTCTAACTCAGTCTTCTAAATACAGAAAGATAAACGATTGTTATAAACTTAAGGTTTAACAGAGTTTACAGTAACTGAGTTACTATTTTTTGATTATGATTAGTCAATCGTAATATTGCATTAAAGTTCTAGGCCCTTCAGTTTTGACAGTGGCCAATTTATGAGTAAAGTTGATATTTCCTGATTATTCTTGTTTGCAAAATATCACAAGATTGAATTTAATTATTTAAATATTTTATTTTGGAAGGAATATGGCATTATATGTAATCTCTCTCTGTCTTTATGTGGTTTGTGTTGTTGCTTATCTTGTGGCTTGTTTTTTTATCATATTTTCTCACTTAAAAGAAGATTAGTCGTTCACCTGTTTCTTGCTCATTCCCTCCTCCACTTTCTAGATACAGGAATTCTGCCCTGGGTTAAGCAAGGGTACTATACTGAGACCTTGAATTAGATAAGTCCACAAACAACTGTGCAGAACTAATGGGGCGGGAAGTGAAAAGTCATTTTCCATATGAATGACTTATCAGGTCTTTGTGTAGCCCCCCTTTCAGCCTGGTTCTTTTTCTCTCCTTGGGTCCTAAGCTGCTCTAGTCAGTTGGTAGGTCGATAGGTAGGTAGATAAATAATCTATACCTATGTCTACATCTGTGTCTAATTCTATGCCTATGTTTATGTATCTCTATGTATCTCTATCTCTATCTCCATCTCTGTTTCTATGTCTAAATATCTAAATATTCACCTGGATATATCTCATAGATATATCTGAAATATATCTAATTCCAGAATGATGTCACATTCAAAAACATCACAATTAGTTTTTTATATAACCCCACTTGGAATGGGGTTTATTCCCTACACTGATTCATTTCTAAAACCCTGTATTTAATAATTCAAAATGCATTGTGTTTTGTTTTGCATTTGTCATTCCTACAACTGTCCCCCCAAAAAGATGAGCTCACTGGAGGCTGGGTTAGTGTAGGAGGCACCAGCAGAATCACAGTGACAGGTTTCTCATTATCACTGAAAATGCTCAGCCTGAAGGATCAGACATCTAACATGGCACATGGACTGAAAGAGACTTTAGTGACTAACTATCTACCTCAACGTCTGTACATTACTGATAGAGTAAGTGTTACCTGAACATGGTAGGTGATTTCCCCTAGAGCAGATCATAACATTACCTTCTGCAAAAATTTTTATTTAGTAAATGGTTGGTGTTCATTTATTGGGATAGGAACTTGGTATAGCTTTACCATTTCATCTGTGACCCTAGAAGTTCATTATCCTAGTTACTCAGTTTGCTTATCTCTACAATAGGGATAGTGGCAATTCCTATTTTATAGATCTGACTTTAAGATTATTTAAAATAAAATATGGAAAACTTTAAAAGGCCAAAACTTGATATGTATTGAGTAAAACTCAATAGTTTCATTATAATTATTAATTTTATTAGACTCTATATCCTAATTCTTGAACTTTAAAATGATTGTTTTTAATTTAATTTAATTATTAATACCAAATGATACTATAAGATTTACAAATGCTAATGTACTTATAGTTTAGGTAACAGAATCCTAGTGCTGACTTTGGCAAGATAGACATGCACAACAGTGAAGGTGTAAGCAGTTATCTTCATTCCATTTATCTCAGGAGAGAACACCTTTACTTATTTAATACCATATTAAAATGCACATAAATATATTAAAATATATAAACACACAGTACCATATATAATAAAATAAATTCATAATTAAAATACATTTGTATATTTAGGTATTTTTGTTCTTATATTTTATCTTAAATTTTTATTATTTATCAAACTACATTGGTCATTATAAACTAGCATTATTTTTGCATTGAATTATATATGAATTTCTTTATTTTAAGGACAATTTTGAAGCATTTTCAATACACTTTCAAATTTTGAAGTGTTTCTTTAAAACAATTTGATAAGATGTTGATAATTATATTCAAGCTCTTTTTCTAACTCAAAACAAAAATATCCTTGTTTTCCAAGTTTGTCCTCTTGTTCAGCATTTCTGTATTAAATAAAGGTGATGATAGACTTCCAAATTTAGTTTAGTACTTTTCAGCAGCCTGTTTGTTTACGGTGATATAAATTTTTCTTTATTTTTAAAGTACAATGACAATTTTTCTTCAATCATTCTTTATATAGAAACAGATTTATTTTGTTTCCTAGTATATCAAAATTGTCACTGTAATACATTTCCTGAAATACCTAATTTATCACCATACTTTAGATAATTCTAATTTTAACAATCCAGAGGAACTGTTCATACCATGTTAATGAATTATTGAGAGACAAACTGTTTGGATGTTTGTTGTAATTTAAGATATGTCTTTTTGCCATGTAGTTTTCTCTCATAAGAGCAATAAATAAATGAAAAATCCTGACATGAAGGAGAAGTCTTCACATTGATGCTTTCGGTGAAGAAGTTTTTTTTTTTAATTATTATACTAATTGTTCTATAACAGCAAACTAGATTAAAATTAAAATCTAGATTAAAATTTCACCTTAAAGTGTTTTAAAGTCAAGGCAGATTTCACAATGGTAGGCTAAGGGACTCATCAGCTGATGCTTAGGGGTTAAAGTGTATGCTCAACAGTCCGCTTGGGTTCGAGTTGTTATTTCACAACCAACTTCTGGGGCCAAAGAGGCAGAGAACCATGAGGATATGGAAAGGAGGCACAGTCACTGAACAGGGATGGCGGCCTTTCAGGAGAAGAGGCTGATATAAAACAAAAATGAATAGGAGATTGCCTCAGTCCATGGCCTGACTTCCCAGCACACAGGCACACATGCACAGATATACATAATACACACAACACACACTTTTTTCCTCCTCTATCAACATTTCAAGAGTGACCTGTGTGTAAGTTTTCAAATACTGTTACCCCAGTGAACTGCACATGACCTAAAAGAAATATTTCTGTTTGCCATGGTAGAAATCCCAGAACCTGAAGTAAATAAGAAAATAGTACTTGTTACTGCTATGGTGCCTGATAAGTTACATTCTTAAAATTTTACATTTATACCACATTTTATTTTTATCTCTTATGTTTGTTTTGTTTTGATTTTGTTCTGAGGTCTTTGGGGAAGCAGGTCTATCAAGAAAGCATTGACTAGGTTTGCTTTAGCTGTGTGGTTCTCTAAGGGGCATGGTTATCCATTTATTGCTTTTTGTGGAAAACAATGAAAAGTGGATAAATTTCAATGATACAAACTTGAAATATATATATTTTATAAATATATATAATATATAAATATATTATTATATATGTATATACATATAACAGAAATTACAAGCATAAACATACTTGGTCATGGAGACCCTAAGCTGCTAAACTAAGCATAAGCTATTATTTCAGAGGTTTTTCAATCATTTTGAAAACAGGTATAGATTTATTTTACTGGAAAAGTTCTTAAAATTATTAACTTTCTACCCATTTTTCTGACATTAAAAAATGAATATTATGATTAATTGTAATAATAAAACATCTTTGTTCAGTTAATATAAAATCAGTCTTCTATAAAAATATAGTCTGAGGTAACCTTACATGGTTTTAGGTAAGATCAGGTGACTAATTAATGTAACTGAAGAGGAGTAGAATTTCAAGGTTTAGATGGAACCAATGCAAATTTTTAAGACAAATTCAAATGTTCAACTAAATGTTTTTCACATTTCATCACAATATCTGTAACTGTCATACTTTCAAATAGAGATTACTATTATTTACAGTTAAGTTTTTCTTTTTTTTAAAGATTTTATTTATTTTATTTTTAGACAGAGGGGAAGGGAGGGAGGAAAAGAGGGAGAGAAACACCAATGTGTCGTTGCTTCTCTCCCACCCACTACTGGGGACCTGGCCCACAACCTAGGCCTGTGCCCTGACTAGGAATAGAATCTGTGACCCTTTGGTTCGAAGACCAGCACTCAATCCACTGAGCTACACCAGCCAGGGCTACAATTAAATTTTTCAAAACCAATTATAGCATAGGAATGATCACAAAATTAATCCCAGTATATGAATGACTTGGGGAAACTATTTAATAAGTAGATTTGGAAGTGTCTCTATCCTTTTATCATTTCCCTAACCCAGAGGAGTGATCCTGGCCCATCTCGGTCATTCGCAGAAGCCCTGTGTCCCTAACCAGTGACTGATTGCCTCTGGACTCTGACTGGCCAGTGAGAAGAGAGTTTTCCTTAGGCTCTATGAAGATACATTTCTTTATTCTTTAAAAAACTAAAAGAAATCAAATTTTCTTTTTCCTTTGCAGATTGCTGTCCTGATAAGTGATGCATAGAATGGCTTTAGTGTTTTGTGACTCTTAGAAGAATGACTATGAAGGGCACATATTAAATCATTAAGGTGACAGACTAGACAGAGGGGGAAACATGGATTCTTGATGATGTCAATAAATTTTGGATTAAACCAGGCAATAGCTGCCATACTTCTGGCTTTCTTCTTCAGTGAGGTCGGTGATGACAGTGATAACAACTGTGCTGTCATTATTCAGGACAAATACACACTGAGTTTTCTATGTCTCATAACCAAAACATTATTAAAATATACAATATTTTATACACAACAACAAACCTGTCTTGTGATTAATATGAAATTCAGTTAAAAGGGGTTTGTAACATAAAAGGAAAAAAAACAATATTGGGACATTCCTTCTTGACTATTGGTTACACCACAAATAACCCAGCATTCACATACTTCTGCACTGGTACACACAACCTTGAAAGAAAAAAAGCCTAATTTCAGAATCTTTCTCCAAAGTGCCTGATAATACCAACATAATCAGTTACTTTGATGGCATTGATATAACAGCATTTACATCAGTGATTTCATAAATTATATGGACCAGACAGTCCATGGATTGATTCCATGTTTCTACCCTGTGTTGTGGTGTAAGGAGGAATTGTCTAAGATAATTGTGGAAGCTGGTTTAGGGGCAAGAGTTTTAATTTTAGTAACCCAGTGGAAGATACTTAGTACCTTCTCTGTGAAGCGAGTAAACACACACTTCACTGGACATCCCAGCACAGAATTCAAGGTGTCAGCACCAATAACTTCTCAGGTATTTCTCCAAGGTGTAGATAAGAGGGAGTGTAGTAAATCTCATGTTTATACTTCAAATATGACCTGTGTTGCCAGAGCCACAATAAAAGCAGGAGATGATTTTTAGATTAACTATATTTACAATACAAATGTTTGAGGAACATAGTTTATACAGAAATCAGTGAACAGTATGCTATAATAGTTGAACTAGCTCATTGCAAGTTGTTAATTTTACTTTGTAGATCTTTTAAAATATCTAATAGAAATGACATGATAAGCAAATTCAATTGTTTGCTTTTATTAAAAATACACTGTCAAAAAAGCTTCTATCTTAATGTTGTCCTGTAACATTTGAAGATCATTTTTGGTCACATAATTTTAGCCAGAAGAACCTGAAGAGTATTTCAAACAGCAGGACTGTAATATGTTGGAATTAAGTGTGAGGCTGTTATTGTTGTGAAGTGCTCGAATTTGAAAGGGACAACTGATAAAGATGCAATTAAAATCTTGCCTGTTAAGGAATTTTATGAATTATTAAAATCCAGATCCTATTATTCCCTCTTAAATTATTCTTTTCAACTTCTTGTTGCCACATGTACTCCTGCCACGAGATGTTAAGCAATTACCCTTTCTAGGGTCAAATGAAGCACCTTCAGTCCATCTGCAAAGCTGAGATAAGGGCTCTGGTTCAGCCTGAAAAGCTGTTATACCAGACATGAAGGCCAGGTTGGGGAGGAAGCCTTGGATTCTCCAAGCAGCTGAAAGAGATTGTTTGTAGTGTACTCTCATTAAGTCTGCATTTTACATAGCTTAATTCTCATCTAACTTTGCAGTGTTGACTTTGTCTCGATATACATGAAAAGCTCATCTGAAAATTGAATGCATTTTTGCAGACTAAGGAAACATACTTTATGAAAGATGGATTAACCACCTGTTAATTTCATTAAAAATGTTAAATAGGAATGATTCTTATTCAAGCCGTTCATATTTGAGGACCATTTTGAAGCACAGTTTCTTTTATATATTTTTTTCCTGAAGATATCTCTGTATTTCCAGAGGAGAGAAAAGTTTGTTTAATCAGTGTTTAAGTTTAAAAATAATCTTAAACATTCCATCAAAGGAATTTGTTAGGTTAATGCTACGATTGGGCCTTCATTGAACTACTGACCAAAACATTTATATTATAATTTTGCCAATTCTTGTATCAGTAACACTGAAAGTTTTAAGGGGTAAGTTAAACTTTGACTGTGACACATTTACACAGATAAAGTTATCCCAGCACCTTGACCAAAGCTAGGTTCTTAGCTGATGACCTTGTCGCTCAGCCAAGGTGATGTGGGAATAAATAATACCCCACATGATGATAGCAGAAGTTTATTGAAAAAAATATAAAAAAATTAAAAGAAGAAATCTGTAAAAATAAACAGTTAGCTCTAAAGTAAGTCCTCCATCAAAGGAATTATAAAGACATCAGTAACAAGTAGTTTTGCTTGTCTTCGTGCACGGATCTTAGCAGAAACATCTCCGAGGTTTCCAGAGATAAAGCAGAAAAGGGTTGAGGCACATCACTGTGCCTCAGTTCGGTTTGAGCAGTGAAAGAGATGGTGTGTGAGGTCATCGAGGAAACAGGACATATATATCACATGTCATCTAAGCCTAGATCTTACATATTTGCAGCCATGCAAATTGGTAGTCTGTTGATGATCTTTTTTTTTTCAGCCAAAGCCTTGAATTTGCATGGCTGTTTAAAGCACTATGCCAGAGCTCTTTAGGTGTGGACCACTGAACTTTCATCAGTGCATACTGATGATTTTGCAATATTTATCATCAGGAAGATTCCTTTAGTGAGTTATGCAATGCAAGACAGCAAGATTAAAGCTGTCATTATACATGTATATATGCCATTATATATTTATTATATTAAATTATATATAATGCATAATATGTTTTATATATCAATATAATCCTACATGATAATTTTATATACCTTATATGATAATTGTATATGTGTAATTTACTCTTGGTGCCAAGCACTCAGCTAAGGGTTTTCTTGTATTATCCCATTTAATACTAACACAAAAGTTTAGGATCAAAGTAATACTATCATTACTATTTTTCAGAAGAGGATATTGGAATCTCAGCATTTTTAAGGGGTTTATACATTACATAGCTAGTAAATGGGGGAACTGTGATTCTAACCCTTGCATTAGAGAAATCTGTGTGTGTGCTAAAATAAGTGAGAATTTTATCTTCAGTGTATGTGAGAGGTCAGTGATAAAGGGCAATCCTATCATCATGTGATATTTGTTACTAAGTTTATAGATATTTTAAAACAAAGCATTCATGAATATATCATCATAACTGTTACTTGGTAACTTTTCTCCATTTTTAATTCATTTAAGAGTGTTGTCACAATTTCATGATCTAAGTGGTCTCTGTTTCTCTGTCTCAACTGAGTCCTGAAAGATGTGTATTTGCTTATTTTAAATTGTTCTGTGTGCCCAGTTCTTGTCAATACAGCATCTGTTCCGTTCCTTTTTCTTCTCTAGAACCTTCCCTCCAACCTTTTTCCTGTGGCCAACAATACTCTTTCTTCTCAGGAGAACATCTTTCATATACTTCTTCATTCACACCAACTGTCTTTCTATCAATATCTAAAATCTTGTGCAATACTGAGCATAGAGAGGTGAGACATGGAGTTCCTCTCTAATATGGGGTGAGCAGTGAAGAAGTAGTGTTGAAGTTTCCTGAAGAGTCAAAGTTTGGTAATGCCGGATATGAATTCAGACCAATTTATTTATCAGATCATTCTCCCCATTTGTTTTTCAAGTAGGAAGTCATGGAACCTTGGTCAAGGAAAGCAGAAATTGGCTACTCAATTGTCTTTACAGAGCTGAAATCATGCTAAATCAGAAATGTTTTAAATTGAACATCTTGATGTTTTACTGACCACAAAAATGCTGCTGGTTTTAAGTGTTACCCTCACAACACATGTTGTTTGAGAGGAAATTAGAAGAGCCAGTCTCATGGCCTCTGATGGAAGTTAGCCTGTGAGGTTTAAGGAATTAAATTTTAAGATATGTTCAGAAATGAAAGATAGAAATTCATGTATTATTTTGGATGAGTTTTCCAACAGTATATGAGTAATGTTTATTAAATAATTACTTTATGAAAGGACAGACCAAATTTTGTGGGATCAGAAAGTTATAAAATATGGCAACTTTTTAAAGAAAGCACAAACAAAATTCCAAAAATAATAGGACTATGACCACTAAAACATGACTCAACATGAGAAATTACTAAGACAAAATGCCTGTATCCCTGGGGTTGATGCTTCTGAGTAAGAGTTGATGCTTAAACTACAGAAGCTTCATACAAGCCTGTCTGTGACTGAGGTTGAGCCCCTATACTGAGCTTCTTTAATCATCTCACATCAAGAAGACAAGGGAAGAAACCAAGACTTGGAAAGGTCAAAGCCTCTGCCCAAGTGGGTTGCCACTCTTGTCCTTTACACTCAAGAGCCCATGTGCCCAACCTATGTACATTCTGCCTGCAGAGTTTAGTATTTGCACCTGAATGTTACACACACAAGGTGGAAAGAACAGGGCCATATGGTCAACACCAGACTTTCCTGAGAACTTAAAGAATTCTGTATCTTTATTTTTATTTTTTTCTACCAAGGTTGACTTGTTTCTTAAGTGGTACAGTTAGATAGCCTCCATTCCTGATTATGGTGGAAGTGTGTTTATGACAAATTTAAAAAAATAAAAACTAGAAATCACCCAGAGTTAATAAAATAATTATTCATGTGATAGGGACATTTTCAGGTTAAGAAACTAAATCCTCTGTATTTATTATTACATTCATGATTTAATATCAAAGAATAAGCTCATAAGTGGCTTGACCCTTTTAATGTATGGATTTGGTTCATAGGCAACTGTTTATCCAACTGCAGATAAAAAGACCAGAGTATAATAAATGCTATGGAGAGATGGGTCCAGGACAAGGAAGATAAGGTTCCTCCTTGCTCTTTGAAGTCACAGGAGGTAAAGTCATATAATTTGTGATCCTCAGATAGGGATTTTCAGGATGTTTTCGTTGGAACTCCAGGGATGCCAAATATTCCTGGATATCAAGACACTGTCAGACACTGCCTCTGAATTCAGACACCTCTCCACTTATAACATGTACTCTACACACATATTTTTGAAAGAAAGTAAAGAAATAAAATCAGACCATATTTATAGAGGAGCCCCAGGAATCATGCCCTACAGGTACCAGAAAGGAAAGATAATAACATACTAGCATTAGGGGTTGATTGATACACATGGAACTAACTATAATCTAATCATTGCAAGTTTTGCTTAAACAAATAAACCATGACTGGGTGTGTGAGTAGCAGACAGTGGTGATTTTGGAAATTTACACTCAGACCTGCTAGAATACGTGAGAGTTCATGAGTGAGAAGCCCTGTGAGTATAATGTTTGGAGTTCAGATTTTAACAATTTGAAGAATTTCATGGACTAGAATTCATTTTCTACCAATTTATCAAATTTGAAACACCACATTCCAGCATTCGGTGTTTTTGCATCAACCCCAACAATTCAAACTAATGTAATTATTTTATTATTTCAAAAAAAATCTGGAAGCTATGTTTGTGAGTGAAGAATAAACAAATTTTGTTTGCTCTTCAATCTTGATTGAGATGTGAAGAAGGGACCTAAATTGTTACTGGTTGTAATTTGAGCAAGAACGATGTTCCTGACATGGGTGTGTATAATACAAGCTCAGTAAACATTTATCCAGTGAACAGATTAAAAATGTATTAAATAAACTCCCAGTTGAAAAGAGTATGCGTTCTGATTCAAACTGTCTAGGAACTCTGACAGCCAACTCTGGAGAAGCTTGCTAAAGAGGCATGAAGGAGTTTGCAGGGTGTGAAAGTGTGTTAACAAGTAGAGGTTCACCCAGCACAGATGCCAGGACTGGGGTGACCAGGTCCTAACTCGTCTTCCATGTGTATGGATTTGAAACTCCACAAGCCTGTGCTCTGAACCCTGTGGTAGCAATCAGGTGTTTTGGATGGGGTCTGAGGACCACATGTCCAATGCAACTAGAACTATCTCTGAAACAAGGTAAACTTTGTGTATGCTCCTGTGCTACTGACCTCTTAGCCAATCGGTAAATTCACACATCCTGGGCTCTGGGTGGGGGGGGGGGATGGAGGAAGAGATAGAGATGGGAGGATAATGAATTTCATATTATGAATTTATTAGAATAACCATAAGTGCACATAAACTGCCTTTTGAACTCTGAGGAGCCTGCCAAGAAATAGGTTGGAAAGTGAAAGGCATTTTGACCCCATACATACTCTGATTCTTATAACATTTAGCTTTTAAAAAACAAGAAAAATTAACCCACAGGGTGAGTAAGGGTTTGGCAGAATTTTTGTCTAAAAATGCAATCATATTTTCATTTCTTATAGAAAATGAAGTTATTTAATGCCTTGTGGATCCTACACAATTGTAGGCAGAATTCTATGGAGAGAATTATAATAACTTGAAATTTAAGACTTATTGAGCACAGGAAACATGCCAATACTGCCAGCTGTCAGATTTAAGTGAACCTTTTGCTTACAGGGGTTACAAAGTACGAGTGATGGGCATTTTAGAAGAGAAAGAACCTAAATAAGCATGTTTAGTACATAAGTTGTTTAAAGGGAAAATAGCTCTCATTTTTCCTATTGAGTTCTGTGTTTTATATAATAAGAAATCAAATTATATTTTGGATGTTATATTAACCTTAATACACATTAGATAACTATGAAATAAGACTTACTTTATTCAAATATTGGCAAAGTGACCCAGGTAAGTAGTGCTAAGTACTCAGCAAAAAAGAGATGAATTCATTTAAATTAATTTCTCTTTTTTGTTAAGTGTTATCCTCAGAAATATTATCGAACATGAGTTTCAGAATTTAAATTTTGCCAATATTAAATTACTTCTTTAAATGTAGTATGTCTTTCTATTTCCCCCTTGTGGTTGAAAGACAAAAGTTAATTATTTATTCATAGTCATGACTCAATCACTTAACTGAATTGATGGGAAAACACATTATGCTGAAAGGTGCCAAAGTGTTTTTTCCAGTGTTTCTACATTTGAGATAGGCTGCGTACTCTAGGGATGTGTTTGGGAAGTAAAGTTAGGGAAGGTGTAGGCGATTAATGAAAGTGAGTGATTCTGTTTAATTAAACTTCAAGTATAAAATTATTAAGGAAATACTATACACTAACATCATGTTGGACACTAAGAATTCAAGGTGTGAAATACAAAATGATGGCAGTCGACCCAGGCACAAAATCACGCTGGGGAGGGCGGAGCAGGGCTTCTGGGAATCAAGTCCTTGAGGTTGGAGGCTATGAGAAAAGAGTCACCTCCTTCACTGCTGACATAAAGTTTAATAAAAAAACATACCTTTTTACTTTAAATCTAAGTACATATTCATTTACTGACACATAAAGTTTTCTAACTTCATTATTTGTTTATTATAGTAGGTAGTTTTTCCTACATTATAGTAGAATATTTTTAAAGCAAAATCAAAAGAACTTAATAAACACCTTCGACCTATCACCTTTATTCTATTCTACTTCCTTGATCTGGTATCTATCAAATTACTCATTTTTATAACTTTACTAGTCTATTTTATTTAATGCACTTAAACTGTGAGCAATAGAAACACCTTCCCTAAATACCTAAGCCTTTATGTCATTAAACAAATACTATATTCGTTTATGGTAGTTTTGATGTAAAATCAAAACATTATAAAATGTACAAGTATGTATTCTCTAAGTTTAGTCAAAATTTGAAGGCATAGAGTATAAACATCACCTCCAAAACTTCCTCTTCCTCTTTAAATTTCTACCCTTGACTCCAGAGATGATAATTCTTATGATTATCCCCCAGCATAATTTGCCTGTTCTAGGATATCATAAACATTGATTTATAGAGCATAACTTCTCTTGTGTGTAAGGAATGATTTACTCAGTATAATATCTTCTAGATTCATTCATGTTGTTGCTTTTATCTGTAAGTCATAGCATTTTTTTTTCCTGACATGTATTCCATTATATGGATCTCCCAAAGCTAGTTTTTGCATTGCTTTCTGATGGGTATTTGGGCTAATTTCTATAATATTATGGTTATTAGAGATTAAACTGCTATGAACATTCTTATACACTTCTTTTTTGAACATTTACTTTCATTCTCATAACCCAATATGTAGAATTGATAGGCATAGTGGTTTCTGTTTAGTTTATAAAAAACCCCTATGTGTCTGCAAAGCTACATGGAGAGACAATTCTCTGTGTTTTCAAATTTCTGCACGAATCCTGCAGATGAGGCACAACCTGATCTTTGATTCAGGCAATGTGTACAGGATGTTTGTCTAACAAACAGCCAGGCAGTGAAGACCTGTTCCCCCTGTAACAGGGTGCTGAGCTAGAGGTCCCCTAATATGGAGAAAATCTCCACAGCTATCGCTTGGGGTATGGGGGCCATTGAGAGTTACTTTGCATATCTGAAGAACTTGGCCAGTGTTTTAGTAATGTTAAAAGACTGCCTGCTTGGAGCCAGGGAGCTGGGCATTGCTTTAACCCGTGATGCTTGCGGTGTGCCTGTGAGAGCAGCTTGGAGGCTGCCCCTACCTCATGGGGCTGTGCTTGCACAGACTAACAATGGAAACTGAGAAAGGCAGAAGAAACCAGAGTGATGGCAGGTATAAACCAGTGTAGGAGGAGTTGGAAATGGGGCTACAGAGGAAGATCGGGGCAGGGATTTACACCTAGGGGTGGGGCAGCCATTGAGCGCTCTAGACCATGTGGCTGGGGAAGGAGAAGTCTCTTGACCTTGTAGCGGCAGTGCCGGGTCTTAGCCGTGCAGCTTGAAAGAACGCAGATTTCTATTCCCACCAACACAGGAGAGCTCAGTTGTTCCATGACCTGGTCAACGGTTAGTGTTTCAGTCTTTTTAAATGTTATCTGTTCTGATGTCTGTCTTGGGGTACCTGCCCACCATGATGCAGTTTTGGATAAAATTCAGGAGCCTAACTAGCCAAGCATGGATGACCAGAGGAAGCCAGGATGTAGGTGGGAATATGCCCAGCTAAGCTGCAGACTTCTATTTCTTTTCCTGAGAGATGGTACATCTGACTGGCCTGGTTTGGCAAGGAGGGGCAGGACTGGGTGTCAGTGGGTGTTTGTTTCTAAAGGGAGTGAGATTTAACAGTAGAATTCCGCCATTATTCTAAACCTGTGTAACTTTTTAATAAATCCTTTCCTTTTTTACCAAACTCTGGCACCAAGAGCCACAGTTCCTACTAGCAGGGATCAAAAAGAACCCAGAGTAATAGAATCCATGGGTTTCTGCTACACCCCTGGAACAAGGAGCTGACTCACTGTCAGTTATAAAAAATGCAGGTTCCCAAACCAAGGCCCCTGTCTTGAAACAACCCTTCTGATCAGGGGTCCTGGTCCCTCCTCACCTCCCCCTCTGAGAACCAGCAGATATATGGACACTCCAGGTCCTGACATTGCTCTGAGTAATGAATACCCTTTATTTACGTAGTACCCAGTCTTCTCCTACCATCTAGGACACTGCGGCAGACAAATTGCTTACCTGTGAGTAGGTGACAACTCAGGCCCTTCAAAGATTTTGACAAGTTTTTACATTCCCACCAACAACACAGGAGAGCTCAGTTGTTCCATGACCTAGCCAACGGTCAGTGTTTCAGTCTTTTTAAATGTTATTGTAGAGGAAATCAAGGCTGATACCAAAGATGAAATGCTAATTGCCCTGACTTATGATGTAAATGCTTCTCTCCCACCTCTGTAAACCCTTTTCGCACCAGATCTATGCTACACCTCCCAATACCCACCCCATTTAGCCCAGCATAAAAGGAATGCGGGGCTATTGTTCTGGGCTCAGAATTTGGAGTTTGTCTCCTCTGGGCCCGTGCACATAAAGATCGTGTTCCTAACCCCCCAGTGTCTGGTCGTTTCATTTTTCCGAAACATTATCTGTTCTGATGTCTGCCTGGAGGTACCTGACTATAATTCTCATTTTTCATTTGCCAGGTATAATGAGATTTTTATTTCAATTTCAGACATTCATTAATTTTCTTTTGTAAAGTTTCTGTCCAAATCTTTAGCCTTTTACTACTGTTTTTAATATTAATAAAAAATAAGAATTTGGTATAAACATATGTATAGATATAGATGCTGGATACCGGTCTTTTGTCTGATATATTTTGTCAATATTTATTCCAAATATTTTTGTGGCTTGCTCATTGATTTTCTTAACAGTATATTTTGATCGACAAAAGTTAATAATTTTGGTGTTTAATTTATCTTTTTTAAGGTATGGTTATTGATTCTATAAACTATATTAAGAAAGAGTATTCTGCCAGCCACCAAGATACAAAAATACCCACTGATGCTTTTACTTAAAATTTGCTGTCATTTTAAAAATTGTGGGTTTTTTAGGTAATTGTGGATCCACGTGCTATTATAAAATATAATAGAGAGGGGGTGTCCAGCTTTTTGGAATCTCTGGGCCACACTGGAAGAAGTGTTGTCTTGGGCCACACATTAAATACACTATTAAATTTCATAATATTTTAAGTAAATTTATCATTTTATGTTGGGCCACATTAATAGCCATCCTTGGCTGCTGGGCCACTGGCTGGGCATCCCTGCCTAGAATGTAATTGTTGAGTCTTAGGATAGTTGTCTGTTTAGTTATTTTAAGAAACAGAAAAACTTGCTTTCCAACTGGTTGTATCATTTTGCATTCCCACCAGCAATGCATGAGAGTTCCAATTTCTGGGCATCCTCATCAGCATTTGGTGTCCTCACTACTCTTACACTGTAACTATTCTGGCTGACCTAGAGATCTTGTGCTAAAAAGTAATATGAGTCATTAGTTTGAAGGTTTGTGATACACTCTGTTATTTAACCTGGTAAATGGGAGAATCCAAAAGAGGAAATTTATAGAAAAATAAAAATTCATTGTAATACTTAAACTTCCAGAGTGCAATTCCTTTTTATGTTATAACACTTTCCCAGTTTGCATTTGTATATTTTTATGTGACTGTGTGATACTCAATTATTCACTGACTGTTTATTTTTTGCCTTTACCACGAGTCTTCTAGTTTGTTCCCCACTATGCTTGTGCTTAGTACCTAAGAACATCTAATAGAAATTAGTAAATAGTTACTGAATGTTAATACTTCCTAAATGTGTTCACATCTTGAATATGCAAATATCTAATAGATGATTTAAAATAGTAGCTATAGAAATAATTGTTTAAAAATTGTGGCAGTGAGAGTATTCTATAATATTTAACATGGAATGGTACTTTGGCTTAACACATTTTTATCAGTATATAAGAATTACAAAGAAAGGTCTGAATTAACTCCCACTACTTCGTGTCAGAGAAAATTCTGTTATTTAAAAGACAGCTTTGTTCCTTTAAAACTTTTCTAATGAAAAACATTTTAAATGTTAAAAGTTGAACTGCTAGTACAAATAAAAATGTCTCTTATGTATAATTTTATATTTAATAGACAGAAACTGAGTTATTCAATAATAAGTGCTTCAGACACAGTGCAGATAGTTCCCAAGACAAAACTTACACCCATTCTTAACCCTTTTCAATGGAAAAGATTGAGCCACGCTTGTATCTCCCATATAATATGAGCTGCATGAAGCATATTTGATTCATCAGTGTCCTGTTCACACATCCTTACCCCATGTAGTATAGATTATTTCTGCCCGGATACTTGCACTGTCTGGCTGTGTCCCTGCTGTCTACACTGCAACTGGCCATCCCAGAGTGGCAAGGTCTGAGTGCCACGCTCCCATAAGGGTCAATGGAGGTTGGTACAGAAACAGTAATGGTGAAGCATGTGTCTTCCCTTCCATTGGCTCAAAAATCTGCACTAGAGACAGAGGCAGGATTCTTCCTTTACTGTGTACCGACCTCAAACTCATCCTTCTACTCCACTTTCTATCTCCCTCTACATCCTCCTCCTCCTCCTCCTCCTCCTCCTCCCCTCCCTCTTCCTCCTCCGCCTCTTCCTCCTCCCCTTCTTCCTCATACACCTCATCTACCACCTCCTCCTCTTGCTTCTCTCATCCAGGACCATCCAGAACCATCCAGGAAGAAGACCCTTGGTGGGACCATTTGCAGAATAACTTAAGGCTGGGTAACCTCTAGAGTTTCATGAGGTTTTTGGAGACACTCATGTACCTCTCTGCTCTCGTCAGATCTCCCTGAGCTCTTCCATCAGCAAGGAGAGCTATGAGCAGCCATCCTTTCATATAAACCTCCTCCAGCTGCGAGTGTCATCACCACCCATACTACCAATATCAAGGAACCTGGTCCTGCCCTCCTTTGTTCCAGGTTGGTCTTCCACCTGGTCCTGGCAGTAAGCTTGACTGTACTCTCGAGGACATTTCTTAAACTGCCCCGCTGGCCCTGAGGTGTGGAGAGCAAAGGAAAAACAGACAACTTCCACCGCCACCCATCCTCATAGTCTTTCTCTTGTTGGACCCTGTCTGTCCCCTCAGTCTGGTTTGAGGCAGCTCACAAACCAGTGTTCATCATCTATCTTTTTGGTGACTCCTCAGGAAATTATGTACAGCTGGGCTGCTAACTCACTTTCAAATTAGTGGATATTTGACAGCTTGTTTTCAAATCTTTGTGGCCCAGATGAAATTCTGAGAGAACAGAGAAAGTTCCATTGTAACATCTTGCTGCAATTATAATTCAAAATATAAGTAAAAGAACTAAAATTTAGAGGGTTTATAATATTCCAGAATTTATGCTAAGTCTTGACCACAATATTATCCTGTTAGAATTATGTTATTTAATGCACATCCGATAATTTTCATCACTGACATCCAAGTTAGGAATCCATCTATTTTCCATCAAAGGATTTTCCACAATTTGGGAACAACCTCTAAGGATACTGAGGAAGCATGTTTAAGAAAATGCCCAGCTATTTCAACTGTTTTCAAGAAATGGTCAAAATGCCTTATACAATGTATTGTGAACCTTGAAATAAAAAAGAACTATGTTTTAAAATACATTTTATTGATTATGCTATTACATTTGTCCCATTTTCCCCCTTTATGCCCCTCTGCCCTATACCCCTTCCAGCAACATTCCCCACCCCCAGTTCATGTCCATGGGTCATACATATAAGTTCTTTGGCTTCTCCATTTCCTGTACTATTCTTAACCTCCCCCTGTCTATTTTGTACCACCATTTATGCTTCTTATTCCCTGTATCTTTTCTCCCATTCTCCCCCCTCCCCATTCCCACTAATAACCCTCCATGTAATCTCCATTTCTGTCATTCTGTTCCTGTTCTAGTTGTTTGCTTAGTTCATTTTTGTTTTTATTTTTTTTAGGTTCAGTTGTTGATAGTCGTGAGTTTGTTGTCATTTTACTGTTCATAGTTTTGATCTTCCTTTTCTTAGATAAGTTCCTTTAACATTTCATATAATAAGGGCTTGGTGCTGATGAACTTCTTAAACTTTATTTTATCTGGGAAACACTTTATCTGCCTTTTTATTCTAAATGACAGCTTTGCCAGATAGAGTATTCTTGGATGTAGGCCTTTGTCTTTCATTACTTTGAATACTTATTTCCAGCCCCTTCTTGCCTGTAAGGTTTCTTCGGAGAAATCAGCTGGCAGTCTTATGGGAACTCCTTTGCAGGGAACTCTCTCCTTTCCTCTTGCTGCTTTTAAGATTCTCTCCTTATCTTTAATCTTGGGTAATATAATTATAATGTGCATTGGTGTGTGCTTCCTTGGGTCCAACTTTTTTGGGGCTCTCTGAGCTTCCTGGACTTCCTGGAAGTCTATTTCCTTTGCCAGATTGGGGAAGTTCTCCATTATTTTTTCAAGTAAGTTTTCAATGTCTTGCTTTTCCTCTTTTCCTTCTGGCACCCCTATGATTCAGATGTTGGAGCATTTAAAGTTGTCCCAGAGGTTCCTCAGCCTCTCCTCATTTTTTTGAATTCTTGGTTCTTCATTCTGTTCTGGTTGAATGTTTATTTCTTCCTTCTGCTCCAAATCATTTATTTGAGTCCCGGTTTCCTTTCCTTCACTGTTGGGTTCCTGTATATTTTGCTTTATTTCACTTTACATAGCCTTCACTTGTTCCTCCATTTTGTGACCATACTCAACCATTTCTGTGAGGATCCAGATTACCAGTGTTTTGAACTCTGCATCTGTTAGGTTTTCTATCTCATCATCGCTTAATTCCATTTCTGGAGCTTTGATCTGTTCTTTCATTTGAGCCATAGTTTTTTTTTTGTCTCACTGCACCTATTATCTTGTGAGGGGCGGAGCCTTAGGTATTCACCAGGGCAGGGCAACCCACATCACTGCCTTGTGGTGCTGTATGTGGGGGAGGGGTTTGAGAGGGCACAATGCCACTTTTTTAGCTCTCACCCCACTTTAGCCACTTCCCCCTGTACCCACAAGCAGATTGGTGCTGATTCCCAGTGACTGTTGATTCCCTGGTGAGCGGGTTTGTGTACATTCTAGGACCCTGTGGATCTTTCAACGAACTCTCCTGTGAAACTGGCAATTTCTCCTGCTGCGCAAAACCCACAGGCTTTTTACTGGTAGAGCTTTTGAGGCTGTCTTTTCCTGTGCTGGAATCCTGGATTGCATGGTCTCTCTCACTCCCCAGTTGTTCTTTGAGGTTTATATGCACACAAATGTGGGACTACCCAGTCTGCCAGCTGTTGCCTTGCTGCACATCCTCTCAGTCCCGCTGCTTGTCTCTACCCCTCCTACCAGTCTGGATGAATCTTTCTTCTTTTACTCCTTGATTTTCAGACTTCCATACAGTTCGATTTTCTGGCAGTTCTGGTTATTTTTTGTTTTTTAATTTGTTGTTGTTCTTCTTTTGGTTGTGCGAGGAGACAGTGTATCTACCTATACCTCCATCTAAAAAAAGAAGTATTTCTTATTGTCAGTAAACTGTCATTAGCCAAGTAGAGTTAAAAACAACACCAAATATGATGTTAAAAGGATTTCTTCCACTATGTCTATATTTTCCATTTTTTTAACAATGAATGTATATTAAATGTGTATAAAATTTATTTTTAGGAATAAAATTAGCTGACTCAGAATGTGGCTGCTGTGTTTTAAGAAATGTTCAAAGGGCTACCATTATGAGAGCCAGCTTTGCACCTGGCAGATTAGTAATGACTACTGATTGATTTGGCTTCTATTAAGTACTCTAATGACTGGCAGGTGTAGACTATCTTACTCCCGGTTTATTGTTCATAGTTTCTCAGACCAATAAGACATCTGTGGAGAAGTTCACATTTTAAAGGTGAAATATCGATGGAAGAGGTGCTTGCTGCAACACTGAACACAGAGGCAGAGAATTTGTGTAGATATTAAGAATAATGACTTCTATAGAAACTAATAAACCAGGGCTCCCTAGATTGTTTTCATCTCTCATTTCAGGTTGGGAAACAGAGTCTGAGATTAGAGGGCTATTCAGGACATTCATCTCACTGAAAGTCAAAATAATTGTTTGCCTGTGGAGGAATCTCTTTCTGATAAATAAATGAGATTCAGACATTTACAGAATTTGAGATGGCTCTTGGTGATGTCATTATTTCCTGTTTTCTTTTAAATGAAGAATTCCTTCACATATGTAAAAAAATCAATTAATTTTAACTAGCTATTTGTAGTGATATTTTTGTACTGGAATTTATGGCATTTTTCTGCAGCACGTAGTAAAACTGCCTTCTGGGTTATAGAAATTTAATGGTCCTAAAAAAAAAACTGTGTTTAAAAGATGTTATTTTTTGTTCCATAAAAATGATTAGCATGTTTTCTGCAAAGTAAAATTCTGTGCATTTAACCTGCCAGTAACTTTTGTGCTGACAAATAAAAAGTTGTCTTTTGTTAATGCCAGGCTGGAAAAGGAACTTTAATCATGAGAATCATGCCATGTTCTTTCTCATTAATATCAGGAGCAGTCGGTACTGCAGTTGGACCTCAGCTGACAGTTTGGGTAATGAATGGGCCCAAAAAGACTTCTGACGGTTCTTAAACAGCTACATAGTTGGCTTTGCATAGAGTTAACCGTAGGAAGAGTTTTTTTTTTCTTGCATGTAACCTACACACATGGAAGAAATCATTTTGCTCATTCTCCTCTCAAATTTAAGGTATGTGCACACAGTCTCATGACAATACACAAGGAATAATAAACCAGTCAGAGTGCAAGGCAGATATGCACAGGGACCTGATCTGAACAAGGAGGAGGAAGAGAATGGAGGGCAGCTTGATCATATATCTGGGAACAACTACACTAAATATTCATTGTCTTCAAAAATATCCAGTAAATTAAAAACCTTCAGTGGGTTCATTATAAAAAAAATATTTTTTAGATTCTTGTCATTTTAATTTAGGTTTTACTTGGATAGATCAGGTCTCATTAGCAGGTTTCAAGGTGGCCAAGCAATCAAGCTGCCTTTAGGCCACATAGAAAGCATAAGCAGAATCAGTGCTTTTGAGAAATAGTAAATGCAGCCAAGATCATTTGGGTCTCAAAAATAATTAAGATTTTAATGATTTTTATTGTATTTTTTTACATTCACATTTAGTCCCCTTCCCGCCACGCCCCGACATCACCCTACTGTTGTCTATGTCCATGAACCCTTTTTGCTTTTAGCTCAATCCCTCTACCCTCTAAGCTCTGTCCCACTTAGCTGTCAGCCTGCTCTCTGTGAGTCTGTCTCTATTTTGCTTGTTAGTTCAGCTTGTTCATTTGATTCCACATATGAGTGAAATCATATGGTATTTGTCTATCTCTGACTAGCTTATTTCACTTAGTGTAATGTTCTCCAGGTCTATCTATACTGTTGCAAAGGGTAAACTTTTCTTTTTTATGGCTGAGTAGTATTCCATTGTGTAAATGTCCCATAGTTGTTTCATCCACTCATTGACTGGTAGACACTTGGGCTGCTTCCATATCTTGGAGACTATAAATAATTCCACAACGAATATAGGGGTGCTTTTGTCTTTTGAATTAGTGTTTTGGATTCCTTTGGATATATTCGCAGAAGTGGGATCACTGGGTCAAAAAATCGATAATTTTTTATTTTTTGAGGTATCTCCATACTGTTTTCTATAGTGGCTGCACCAATCTTCATTCTCACCAACAGTTCAAAAGGGTTCCCCTTTCTCCACATCTTTGACAGTACTTGTTGTTTGTTGATTTATTGATGATAGCCATACGGACAGCTGTGAGATGATACCTCATTGTGGTTTTAATTTGCATCTCTCAGATGGCTAGTGCTGTTGAGCATCTTTTCATCTGTCTATTAGCCGTCTGTGTATCATCTTTGGAAAAGTGTGTATTCAGGTCCTTGGCCCATTTTTTAAATTGGGTTGTTTGTTTTTTTGCTGTTGAGGTTTTTTATTGTTCTATTCCAGTTGTCCTAATTACCCCCATTGTTTCCCCTGCTTTGCCCACACTCCACTCCCATAGTCAATACCCACCCTGTTGTCCATGTCCATGGGTCATTTATACCTGTTCCTTGACTAGATCCTTCCCCTTCTTTCTTCCCTTATCCTCCCCCTCCTTCCCTTCTAGTCATTGTCAGTCTATTTCTTATTTCCCTGTCTCTGGTTCTATTTTGCTTATTTGTTTGGTTTGTTCATTAGGTTCCTCTTATAGGTGAGATGACACAGCATTTGTCTTTCACCATGTGGCATAAGACTCTCCAGTTCCATCCATGGAGAGTATTATGTCAGGAAAGGCAGGAGTTCTTCCTTTCTGCTGCATAGTACTCCATTGTGAAAATGCACCACAGTTTTTTGATCCACTCATTTACTGATGGGCCCTTAGGCTCTTTCCAGAGTTTGGCTTTTGTAAATAGCACTGCTATAAATATCAAGATATATAAGTTCTTTTGAATTGGTCTTTCCTGATTCTTAAGGTATGATCCCAGCAGTGGAATCACTGGATCAAAAGGCAGTTCCATTTTTAGGTTTTTGAGGAAATTCTGTACTGTTTTCCACAGTGGCTGTGCCACTCTGCATTTTCACCAACAGTGTACTAGTGTTCCATTTTCTTCATCACCATCACTTGTTTGTTGATTTGTCAATGATGGCTATTCTGACCTATGTCAGGTGTTATCTTATTGTGGTTTTAATTTGCATCTCTCTGATGGCTAGTGATGTTGGTCATCATTTCACATGCCTATGGGCCATTGATATGTCCTCCTTGGACATATAGCCTTCATTTAAAAGTCTATATTGTTAGATATAAGTACTGTTTCCTTAGCTTTTTTTTTCCCTTTCGATTTGTATAAAATATCTTTTTTCATACCTTTATTTTTAATCTGTGTATCTTTCAATCTGAGGTCAGTCTCTTGGAGGCTGCATATATATGGACCTTGTTTTCTTATCCATTCAGCTACTCTATGTCTTGGTTGGAGCATTTAAGCCTTGTTTAAGCCTTGCCATTTCAATTATGAGGTATCTCAGTGGAGGCCTCTTTAGGCCTAACTTGTTTGGAACTCTCTGAGTTTCTTTGACTTGTGTGTCTTTTTTCCTTCACCAGATTAGAGATATATTTGGTCATTATTTCTTCAAATAGGTTCTCAGTCGCTTGCTCACTCTTTTCTTCTGGTATTCCCACCATGCAGACATTTAGGCACTTCATGTTCTCAAAATGTGTCTTAAGTTCTTCTCATTTTCTTTAAAATTCTTTTTTTCTTTTTGCTGCTCTGCTTAGGTGTTTTTATCTCCCTTGTCTTCCAAATTACTTATTTGATCCTCTGCTTCATCTGGCTACTGCTTATTCCTTCCAACGCATTATCTATTTCAGATATTGCATTCTTTATTTCTGACTGGTCCTTTTTTTAATTATTTCTGTGTCTTTTTTTCTTGCTTTTGATTATCCTTATTATCATTACTCTAAACTCTCCATTTCATCTAGTTCTTCTTCTGGAGACTTTTCTTGTTCTTTCATTTGGAGTCTCTTTCTATATCTTCCCATTTTGGCTTCTTCTTTGTGTTTGTTTCTATGTATTAGGTAGACCTGCAGAGACTCTGGTGCAGACCTTCATTCAGATGCTGCCTGTGACCCACCCTGGGCAGACTGTTTGGAACTTTCAGGGATCCACAGAGTGTGGCTCCCTTCGCTGGGCCTGTTTGTGTGCACAAAGACCCAGGCTGCACACAAAGGACTGCCTTACCAGCACCAGTCCCAGAGTAGTGTCATCTAAAGTCTTAGTGCTCCCAGATATTCACCTTAGCTGTTAATCTTAATCAATGGTATAGCCTCAAGCTGTACTCAGCAGCCAGGTTTAAGATTCACAGGATGAGGCAGAGTAATCCTGTAGGTGGGGCTGTTGCTTCCCCTCTGGCTGATGCCACTTTCTCAAGAGGGGAGTGCTCTTCTTGAGAAAGGTTGCCCCTGCGATATGGTGAATGACTGAACTCGGATCCTGATGGCTGTTTCTTCAGTTCTCTCCCCAGAGCCCTCAGCTCCAGACTGTCCTCATGTCTCCAGTCCATTCTGCCCTCCGTCTGCCAGAGATCAGGGTAAGTGGCTAGAAATGAAATTTTGTGCATTGGCCCTTTAAGAGCCTGTGCCTCCAGCCATCTCTGCCTGGCAGACAGAAACCCCACTGCTTTTCACAACTGGATGTTATCTGGGGTTCCTTTCCCAGCTCTTGTGCTGTAGTCTGGGGAGAACAGCTTGGTGTTTAGACTCTACACTTCTCAGGGGAAACCCTCTGGCCACTGAAATATCCCCTTGGAACTTCAGCTGCTGCTCATAGGAGCCCAGCCAGCCCTCTCACGCCTCCTCTGTACTCCCTATCAGTCATGTTGTGGTGAAGTGGCTTCTTCTGTCTGTCTTTGGTTACAAGACTTGGTTATTCAGGATGATTTCTCCACAATTTGGTTATAATTCCAGATTCATCCTGGGAGGAGGTTAGTGTGTCTTTCCACTCACTCCTCTGCCATCTTAGGTCTCCTTTAAATGACATTTTAAAAGGTAATATCCAAATTTTTTTTTCCTACTTGGAGTCTTTCTTCCTGGAGTACAAATTTCCAGAATTAATTCTCAAGTGACTCACTGTAAGGTAAGAAAAGATACTTGGTTGTGTGTTATTTTGTGTGACACTATGTATTCATTTTCTACCTGCTATTACAACAGGTTAGCACAAAGTAAGTGGCTGAACATACTCACATGCATCATCAATGTCACTGTTGTCATCATCTTATAGACCTGAAGGTAAGGTGTCTGCAGGACTGTACCAGGCTGGGATAAGGTGTTGGCAGGTCTGGATTTCTTCTGAAGACTGCTAGGGAGAATAGTTTCCTGGATTTTCCAATTTCCAAGGATGGCCCACACTTCTTGGCTCGGCCCTCTTCCTCCACCTTCAGCCAACAATGGTGGGAGGAATCTGCCATTCACTTATTTCAGACCCAGTCCTCTGCCCTTTGCTTCCTCTTTCGAGGACTCACATGATCAGAGTGGCCCACTTGGATTATCCAGAATAATCTACCCAGCTCCAGGTTGGCTGATTAGAAACACTTGTAGCCTTAATTCACTTTTTCAACATGAAGTAACATTTTTATAGGTTCTGGGGTTCAGGGTTTGAATAATTTTGGGGGTCATTATTTTGCCTACAGTTTCTGCACCACCTACTACTTAAGTTTAGTTGTAATAGACATTCAAAATAACTACAATTTAAATGAAATAACATTTATTATTCTTTTTAAAATTAAATTTATTGGGATGACATTGATTAATAAGATTATATAAAATATATCATCTGTATATTGTATTATGTGCTCATTACCCAAAACCAAATCTTCTTCCATCAGCATATATTTGACCCCTTTTACCCTTTACTGCCCTTGCAGTCAGTAACCTTACCTCTGGTAACCACCATACTGTTGTCTTTGTCTATGAGTTTTTGTTTGTTTGTTTTTCTTATTAATTCATTTGTGTCTTTCAGTTTTATACCCACATATCAGTGAAATCATATGGTTTGACTTTTTCTGTCTGACTTATTTTGCCTAACATGATATTCTCAAGATTTATTCATACTGTCACAAATGGCAGTACTTCATCGTCTATTATGTCTGAGTAGTAGTCCATAGTACATATGTACCACATCTTTTTTATCCAGTCATCTATCAAAGGACACTTTTGTTGTTTCTATGTCTTGGCCACCATGAATAATGATGCACTGAACATAGGTGTACATACATCTTAACAAATAAAGGTTTCCAAATTTTGGGGGTAGGTACTCAGAAGAAGGATTTATATGTCACATGGTAACTTTATTTTTAATTTTTTGAGGAATCTCCATTCTGTTTTCCGTAGTGGCTGTACCAGCTTAATTCCTATCAGCAGTGAATATGTGTTCCTTTTTCTCTTCAACATTCATTATTATTTGTCTTGTTAATAATAGCCATTCTAACAGGTGTGAGGTAGTATCTCATTGTAGCTTCTTTTTTTTTTAATCTTCACCTAAGGATGTGCTTATTGATTTTAGAGAGAAGGGAAGATAGGGAGAGAGAGGGAATGAAACATTGATTTGAGAGAGAAATATCAATCAGTTGCCCATCTCATATGCACCCTGACTGAGGATGGTTCTTGTATGCACCCCAACTGGGGACTAAACCCACAACTCAGGCATGTGCCCTGACCAGGAATCAAACTTATGACCTTTTGGTTTATGGGACAGTGGCCCAACCAACTGAGTTACACTGGCTAGGACTGTCATTGTGTTTTGATTTGCTTTTCCCTAATCACTAGTGAAGTTGAGTATATTTTCATATATCTGTTGGCTATTTGTATATCTTCTTGGGAGAAGTGTCTGTCCAGATCCTTTGCCTATTTTTTAATTGGATTGTTTGTTTGTTTGGTGTAGAGTTATATAGGACTATATCAAACTACAACCTGTACAGCAAAAGAAACCACCAACAAAAGAAAAAAACAACTAACTGAATGGAAAAAAAATATTTGCAAACAACAGCTCCGACAAGGGATTCATATCCAAAATATATAATGAACTCATAGAATTTAACATTAAACAAACAAACAAAAAATCCAAGCATTTTTTTGTTTATACAAGTGTCCTAATGGAATGGTTAGCATCTTAATGTCCCTGGTGGTAGAACTAATAACACCAATGAATCACATGGACTACAGATATTACTAAATAGTGTTTTTTCATTTAAACACTATCGTAAATTTCTAAAATAGGTTAATTTTGTGATATTAATTCATGGTCAGTCATTTTTATTAACTTAGTACTCAAAACTGTTTTCTAAAATAGGAAAAGGCAAATAAGAGCAAAGTTCACTTTTCATAGCAATAAGCTGCATTGGGGACAGCAACTTGTAATGATACCAATCATAAAATTGTGTTTTTCAGGAGGATTTTAGAAGGTAATGGAATATCTTTGTTATGTGGACATAGCAATGTATTTTTGAAAGGTTTTTGAGAAACTTAAGTTCCAAAAACACATTATTGGACAAAAATAGTAAACTAATTATTAAAAGATGAAATTTAATAAGGATAACTTGTGATTTAAAAGATATAAAGAGACAGTAGATGGGCATAGTATTTTAGCAGACACATTTATAATTTTCTTTAGCTTGTAGTAGAGACAGAATGTGTTAACAGTGTAGAAGTCAGATGCTAAATATATCCTAACATGAATAAATAGTATTATATAGAAAATATTTTTAAGGTGGGTGGGATGGCTACGGCCTCCTGGGATATTCAGACCACACCTGAAGATAAAGAAAATTCTGGATACAGTGGCAAGAAGGACCATCAAAGCTGGAACACCTCCTGAAGAGAGAAACTCTGAGTGAATGCTCGACACCATGCCAGTTCAGAAACACAGGTAGAGTACCATGGAGATAAACAGGAAATATGAAAACTGTCTTAAGATACCTAATGTGTTTCAGGTTAAAGAACAACATGACTACTCCATGTAGTCTCATGTGACAGTCTTTAGACCAGAGAGGGAGGTTTTCGTTTATTTATAATAAAGCCAGTATCTTTCTAGTAAATGGCACTCTGATATATAATATCCTAGCCTTTGCTTCTTAACATTCCACTTCTCAGACTTTTGTGATGACATATTCTTTTAGTCAGTATATTGGGAGTAGAATTCTGCACAATTTATCCGATAAAAAGTCAGTAATATATTGGATAAAAGACAGGATATACTTTGACTGTACCTTATTGGTATGGTTATGTCAAAGATACCATTGAACTCAGGACCTCAGGTAAAATTGTGTGAACATGACAGCAACAAGTCATTCTCACAGCTCTCTACAAGTTTTCCTTCTTTCTTTTCAATGAGAATAACTGAGATGACCAATTTGGATTACTCCTAAAACCCCTAAGATCATCATAGGAAGGAAGGAGGACCCTTGAAAATGTGGAGCGCATCATGTAATAGGTAGGAGGGAGGCTGAAATCTGTTTTATTTGCATAGCCCCAAGTATAAAAGATGAGCTTGTATAAGATCGATAGTCCCATCCACAAAAACAAAGAAAGTTATTTCACACACAATAACAACAAATAAACAAATAGAAAATCTGTCTGAAGGCCTTAGAAGAGGAAAAAGCCAGACCTAAGTGTCCCATACCCCAGAAGGAAGGGAAACACATTATGAAAGGCCTCGGTTTGTCGGACACTTTTTCCTCTAGGCATTTCAACTGGGCAGAAAACTGCAGTTCTATACAGTCTCATAAGACTGGGTAGATAAAATTGGAGTTTAGGGTTACCAGAGCAGCCATCACATGCAATCCGTAGAGAAGCGAGTCTGGTATCTTGGGCTATTTGCTCCCTCGAGGCATTCTGCCAATTCCTAAACTGTGCACAGGATGCTAAAATCTTAAGCAGAAATTGACATATGAGAGGCTCAAAATTAATCAGGGAATTCAGTAGTCCCACATGGATGAGGAAGCAAAAATTGGAGTTCACAGCCTTCCAATGAAAATGGGCTCGGGGAATCAAACCTAGCCATTCAGCTGGGACTATCCGGCACACACCCTAGGATAGTGAGGCCTAAAAAATACCCAAAACCCAATCTTTAATCATCTTGATCACTGAACGGATTAAAGTTATTTCCCACTAATTCAACTGATCCCCAGAAGAAACGTAGTCCCCCTCTTCACTCCCCAAGGAAAATTGGCATCATTCAAAGGTTGAATGGTTTTTTAATGTACAATATCTGGAATTTAATTTTAAAATTCACAAGATTTACCAAGAGATAAGATCAAGTAGCTGAAAATGAATGTGGAAAAAAATAAAAATAGACCCACAGGTTGTTCAGATACAGAAGATATTAGACCCTGTGCTAATCTGGTATTATGTATACATGACTACAGTGATCAATGTACACAGTGAAAATGATCAGTATATTTTAAAAATACTAGATATAAAAGTGGAAACTGTATCTAAAAGTGGTATCGATAAAGAAAAAATGAGCACTGGCTGGTGCAGCTCAGTGGATTGAGTGCCGGCCTGTGGACCAAAGGGTTGCTGGTTCAATCCCCAGTCAGGGCACATGCCTGGGTTGTGGGCCAGGCTCCCAGTTGGGGATGCGTGAGAGACAGCTACATGTTGATGAATCTCTCCCTTTCTTTATCCTTCCCTTCCACTCTCTCCAAAAATAAATAACTATAGTCTTTAAAAAATAATCTAAAAAAAATAAATGAAATGGACATACTTGATCTAAAAGTGTAAATGAAATTAAGAAATCAGTAGACTGTTTAGTAGCATTATAATTAGTGGATTCATAGAAAATTTCCTCACTGAATCTGGGAGAAGCAAAAAGAGCAGAAATACAGAAATGAAAGTCAGAGCCAAACAAGACATGATAAAATATCTACCATAAGTGTAACTATAGTTCAGAAGATAGAAGTATCTGAAAAGGTATTGATCGAGACCCTTCCAAGCTGATGAAAACACTGAGCCCTGTGTTAAAGAAGCTGTACAATCCACCTAGAAGGATAAATGAAATTTACATCACACCGAAGCATGTCATGAAAAACTTGGAACAAGTAAAAAACAAAGGCAGGGACAAAGGGAAGGATAACGCCATTTACAAAGGATGTATTCCCTTCAGAGAAACAACACTGACTGTTAAACCAAAATGAATTGCAGCCATGAGAAAATTAACTGGCATCTTCAAAGAGCTGAAACGAAACAAAACTAAGCAAAAAACTCTAAAACAAATCCATCAAAAATACCCTTCATCCTTCACCAAGAAGGCTAACTGAAGATATTTTCAAGCAGATAAAAACTGAGCTAATTCACCATCTACCACATGACATGCACACCAATGCAAAAGTGATACCGTGAGAAACAGACAGGCAGTCCAATGGAGCTGACTGGAGCCATGGGTGGCAAACAATGGCCTGTCATCAGTTGCTGCTTTTGTAAAGTTTTATCGGAACACAGCTGTAGCCATCACTTATGTAAAAGTAGTCTGGCTGTTTTTGCACAATGGCTGAGTTGAGTAATTGTGACAGATAACCTGTGATCCACATGCTAAAACAGTCAATATCTGGCCTTTGAGAAAAATTTGCCTACCATGTACTGCAGAGTTTAAGAACAGGCCCACATGTATTTGCCACAGATTACTTGTGACAAACGTATCCTGCCTGCTAGGCAACAAGTAAAGCATGATAATGTCAGTGAGTTGTGCCAGGTCTTATGGAGATGATCAGAGCCAACATAACTTTGACCCATTCTTGTCACCACACTCAAAATCATTTCCAAGAAAAGTGCAGATCTAAATGTGAAATGTCACATTTATATAGTATGTTCTTGGATTTAACAACAGACCATCTTCATGACCTTTGAGTAAACAAAGAGTTATTGAACATGAAACAAAAGCATTCACTATTGAGAAAAAAATGATTAAATTGGGCTTCATTTAAATGAAGATTGTTTCTGTTTATCAATGGATGGCATTGATAGAAGAAAATGAAAAAGCAGCCTACAGGTTAACAGAAGATTCTACCAATAATCAATATCTAATTTATCTGCACAAATAGATATGTGCAAAGGATGTACATGAATGTATAAAGGCCCAATACTAATCAGTGAAGATAAATTTACAAAAATATACCACAGGTGATAGGAACTGTTTCCCACCAAAAATGACATAAAATTTTCAGTAAACATATAGAAAAGGTACTCAGATCAATAGTCTTAAATCAATAGCCCTCTGTAGTATCCACTCATTCTGAGCCTGTGCAAGATTGTGCAATGTCCTGGGTTGTCCTCTACTGTTGCTGCGACCTTTATTCACCACCTGAAAGCAAAGGAGTTAGTGCTGATATCTTCTTACATCACTCAGAGCCCAGCTTTTCTGAAGGAAGGTGGGAATCACTTCAATGGTAGGAATATGGGGATTTTTGAAAGGTTAGCAGACACAAACGTCTCTTAACCTCTGTAAAGTGTCAGCAAACTTTTTTCTGAAAATGGCTAGGTAGTAAATATTTTGGGTTTTGCAGCAACTCCTGAACTCTGCTTTCATAACGGGAAGCCACAGCGGTCATAAAGAAACAATGGGCATGGCTATGTGCCAATAAAACTTGACTTACAAAACAGCAGGCTACTTACATTTGGCTAGAGGTCCATAGTTGGCTGACCCCTTTTGCTAGGTTGTTCCTGAAATTCCATCATTCCTTTATTTTAAGATGGGGATTCATTACATAAGGGAAACCTCTATATGCTGTCAGTTCTCATACACAGTTTTGTAGAAATAATCTTTCAGTTCCAAAAAGGGCAAAAAATAAAAACTATTGAGAAATCAAGATATAAATGAAGTCTGCATTTGGCACCAATCACAATAACATTACAAAAAAGGCGTATTGACTGGGAACAGGAGGCACACCTGAGGGAAATTAGAATTCTCCAATATCTATGTCCACTCATCTGTTCTGTCAGCGTTTCTGAGCATTCACCCACCAAGTCAGAGGCATTGCCTTAGGTAAAGGGCAGTGAGCCGAGTCAGCCAAAGTGCAGGTCTCAGCAGAGTCTTCAGTCCAGTATGACATGCAGACACTGAGAAAGTGACTAAAAGAAGTGTTAGGGCTGCAGAGGAGGTGACCATGCTGGCAGTCCAGCATTGGTGCTTAGCCAGGATGTGGACAGTAAGTCAGTGTGACCAGGTGAGTACAGCTGGGGAAGGAGGAGTCACTGATTTATCAGTGGTGTGCTGTGCACTTTCTAACCTCAGGCTTTCACATCGGTACTAAATTACCATACTGAGGGAGCCTTGTTGCACTTGGTGAAGAAGAATAAATACTCCCAACTGTGACTACTGATTGGCATTGCAGGTGCTTTGGAACAGAAACAAAAATTTGTGTGACCCCTTTAATGAGCCTAGGCCACCATTTTGCCTTATTTCATATCATACTCTCATCTATTTTGCAAATTTTTTCTTTGAGACTAAATCAAAGACATAAGAGAAAAATCATAGCCACAGTGAAAATTATGCTGAGGAAAGAACATCTACCAGAAAGGAAGAAGGGAAGAAAAGGTAAGGAAGGAAGAGAGGGAGGAGGAAAAAGAGGTCCTGACTAGTGACTAAGAGCTGAAAAATAATCTTCACTTTATTTATGAAGAGCTTTAAACTTAAAATGCTACCCAAAAGGCATTTGGGGAATTGCTTCGAGTAAATGTCATATCTGTAAGAAAAAAGACTGATAGAGTCTCTGAACTCTAACAGCCCCAGTCAAATAGACACTTGGTTTTTATGACTTCTTCATCGTGTAATGGGTGAAGCTTTTCTATGAAAACAACAGAGACCATGATAAACACTGTGTCTGTTTCTTTGTGTCATAGCATTGTGTGGGCGAAACACCACAGGTTTACAAGCAGCAGGCATGTTATGGCCATGGCCTACCTCCCCATCCATTCCGACACCATCACTCAGGGTCAATGCGTACATTTTCAGTGAACCATGGACACAAACGAGCAAACACATGTGCTCAGGGTCATCTCCAATATCTATGTGGCTGTGACAGTCACTCGGGCACCTTGGTCTTGAGACCGAAATCCAACATCTAGCCTCAAGTTTCCTGGAGAGATTTCTCCTTTAGAACTCGCAGACAGACCCTGACATATCTAGGCAGTTATTTCCCAAATGGAATATCAGTGCATCACCCTTAGGGGGACCATTGGTAAGATGCCCAGATAATCAGTGTAAGCTGCAATGGTGAGCCTAGGCCACCATTTTGCCTAGGCTCATCATAAAAGAGTATGCAGTTGAGGGGCCAGCTGTTCAGGACAGTATGCAGAGATGACTATTTCCAATTAAATGACATCTGTCTAAGACCTCCTACCATTCAAACCCCAGTATGTAGAAGGTTACCTCCTAGTTACCTCTCAGGTATTATTGCAATGGTAATCTGTGTAGAGATGCATTTTTGCATTTTCCAAACAAATGTGAGTTCCCTGCTTAAAACTTCTCAGACCTTAAGGTCCCTTTCTCCATGTTAGCTATCACATTGGGATTGGTGTGGTTATTGGAGGAATATTAGTTTTCCACAAAATACTGCCAATGATATGACTATGGGGCATGTGCCTAGTTTTGAGCACCTCTGTGTTTCAGGGAAGTGTCCACAAATATTACATGATGGGTGCTGAAAACAACTCAATTAATGAATAAATCACTGAATGAGAGATTGAATGAATTATAAGGGCACAAGAGATTTTTACAGGGCAGCTGTCTAAATGATTTGATTTTGGGACCATAATCAAAGGGATCCTCTTAACAGAAATATATGCACAATCAGATTGTTAAAGGCATTTAATTCAAAATATTTGAAAGTTATTTTTCAAAAATCTTTTGGTAAAATGTAATTTTCCATAAGCAAAGATACTACATTAGGTAATGAATTCCAGAGTTGTTTTACTGGAATCTGTCCAATACTGGATCAGTAATAGGGAAAGTATCACAGATCTGTTTTATCAGATGAGTCCTTCAGGCCTGGTAAGGAAGGAGAGTGCATGAGTGAAGCAGGGGGGTGGAGGGGGAGAACTCGGAGGCAACTGGGAGTAGTGAGTGGTTTTGAGCTGAGAGTAGCTCTAGACTGTTGGATTCATGATCCTTGCTGACGTGCATTCCCTGTGTGTCTACTTCAATGTATTTAACCCCATTGGGGCATCAGTTTGCTCATCTGTCAGATGGGACTATCCACATGCACATATCATTAGACAATGACAGCATTAGGGTGCTGAGTGCTTGGGATGGTGGCAGTCATGTTGTAAGTTGTCAGTGCTGCATAACTGTGCAATTAAATTGCTTACCTTCCTCTAAACTTCATATATTTCAGGTCCTGAGGCATGTTGTTGCTCTTCCCAGAATCATTAATGCCTTAGAATTTAACCATCTTGGAAAGAATATAAAGTTGTGGTCCAACATTTAGGAAATACTGCAGAAGGCAGTTTGCACATAGATATTGTTGAAATTTAGCATTTATATGTCATGTGGTAAAGACTCAAAAGTGTTAGGATGCATAGAAAATCAAGGACATCATAGAACAAAAATATTTTTAGCATGACTTCTTTCTCTATGTTCCAGCTGTTCTTTATCTTTATTTTTATCTTATAGATGGTATAAATAGTGAGCAAGAATGTGGATGCCATCACTGTAAAAAGCATACAAATACACATACATGCAAACTCACCGGGATGCAAACATACACACATACATACATAAAAATGAAATTAGGGTTTTTTAGTATCAACTCTATCCACCTCATCATACCCTAGGGGGCCAGAGTGGCCACGAGGTGGCACCCACATTTCAAATGGCAATACAAATTAGGTAAGGTATCTGATTACCCAAAATGTTTATTGTTCCCTAAGCTTTGCTATACTGCAGGATAGCTCTTTTTCCCCACTTATCTGTCTAAATACTTGGAGGTACACAAGTTGAATTTTCATTGTACAATCAAGTTAATGCTCACAATTTTCATGACATGTTTAATACTATAAACATTGGTTTTATTGCATTACAAATAGTAATTATTTTATTTTCATCCTATAGCCCAAAATGCTTTAAAGAAAGACACCGCATTCAAGATACTCCAAATATATTAGTCTTCATATCAGTCCTTCTATTGAAATGAGGAAAACACTAATTAGAAAGATGAGAATTTGCAAGCTCAGTGTTTGAACTCTCTACACTTAGGTTCTGCTTTCTGCACTCCTCAGTGCATGTGTTTTCATTACCCCCCTCATGCTTATTCTGATTTTCTAACATACCCATTATCTCTCTAAAGCTGTCATATTCAAAGGACAAGTCTAGTCTGAGAGAAACATGGTTTAGTGAATAAGAAAGAAATTGTAGATTCATAAAGCAAATACATTGGGCTTCCTGTTTCAGAATTGATGGCATTTGAGGAAACCGAAAGAAATTTTCAGTGTCAGTGCATGTCAGTGTACTGTAATTTTTAAATAAGGCATAGGCAGGCATTTAGAAGGGTGTTTCTGTCTTAGTCAATACTCTTTGCCAAATGAAAAAGCATACCTGATACAAGACTTAAAGTTATTGAAATCTGACTATTCTTGAAGCTGGATAATTGTGTTTATAGTTTATTCATTCAGTTTTCAAAAATTTATTAAGGACTTACTATGTGCCAACCATTGTTCTATATACTGGAAATATGAAGGTTAAAATAAGGTCTTAGTTCACAAATGACTTACATTATATTGGGTTCTATGGATTTGTGTCAAGTAAAATAATTCCTTAAATAAGTTACATATAGAAAACAAAACAAAGTGATCAGTGGAGAAACTTTTGAAGGGCTTATGTTAGGCCAAGATCTGTCTGACCAACAGGAAAAAGCACATAAAATTTTATAGGGAACAGTTACAGGCAGAAAATTACCCAGTCAGAGGCCTTGGCAAGCAGTTAGCTGGGCCTGGTGTGTGTGCACAGCAGTGAGAAAGTCATGTGGCTGCAATTCAGTACATTTAGTCGAGAAAGAGTCGGAAGCTGAGACGGTGCTGAGCACAGCATGGACTGTCTCTGCAGTCTTCAGGGAGTGATACACAGGTAGGGCAGCAGAGTGTCATGATCCAAATTACATGGTGACCCTGGCTGCTACTGAATCAGTTTAGATGACACTGGAAGTTAGACTAGAGTGGTGCCAGTAAAGGTGGGGAGGATCTGGAGGTAAGAAAAGGAAAATGTTCTAGAATAATGGCAAGGTTTTGGTTAGACCAATAAGTACAACAGGGTAGAATTTAATAAAGAAATTTTGGAAGAGGAATAAAATTAGGGAAAAACCAAGAATCCTATTTTGGCTCGGTTATATTTCCAATTCCTATTAGATCTCTAAATAAAGTTGTTAATTAAGTAACTGGCTTCATGTGCTGTTGGGGGAAATCAGAATGGAGATATGCTTTTGGAGAAGTCTAGGCTGAAGAGGCATATAGATGGAACTCACTGGTTAAAGTAGAAGAAATAAAGTTCAAGGGCAATCTTGAGCTTATGCAACAGTTGTTGCTTGAACAGATGATAGGAATTCTGTAAACGAGAAATGTGAAAATACAGTGTTTTCAACAGTATCTAGGATTTGTTTAAATCAGGTATTAAAAATCATTTGCTGGTAGGTTTACCTCTTGCTGGGGGGGAGGATCAGTCTTTGTTCTTTTAAGCCTTTCAGCTGATTGGATGAGGCCCACCCACATTATGGAGAACAATTTGCTTTATTCAAAGTCCACTGATTTAAATATTAAATTCATTCAGAAATCGCCCTCAATGAAGAATCCAGAATGTTTGACCAAATACCTGGGCATCATGGCACAGCCTGGTTAACATATAAAATTAACCATCAAAAGTATTAAGTCAGTGTTGAAGAAGGCAAGAGACTACCTTTTTCTCACAGATTTCTGCCTCAAGATCCCAATTTTAACACACTTTAACATCCCCTTTGCTTACATCCCATTGTTCAATACTTCATTACAGTTTGTATCCTCGACACCTAACATGGTATTATATTTAGTGCATAGGATTTGATCAATAAATACAAGTGTTAGAAATAAATTAAAAATAGAATCAATCGCTTTCATCAGTTGCTCATGGATACCTTAATTAGAGTTTCTATAACTGCTTACACTATGTAAAGCATACATGGAGACATTGGCTGAAATAATTATGCACACTTTGTCACAACTGGAGGAGGTGTTTTATCAATTCAACTAAAATTTTAGGACTTATGAGTCTCTCCTAAGAGAACTGACTTTTGTAAAGTATTCTTAATTTTTGAACTTTGTATCAAATAAATAAGCATAAGATAATGATAAACTAACAGAAGATTCAAATATATTTAATTATTAATTTATAAACACTTAACCAGTATTCATTGAGCACTAGGTGCTCCTCCATATTGTATTTGACATGATCATTATTACCAAATGATCCAACTTTCTGACATCACTTGGTTGAGAGTAGACCCCACATTTCTTGACCTCTCTCCAAAATCACCTAACATAAATTCCAAATCCTTTAATATGTTCCTCTTAACTCCCATCAGGCAAGGCCCTCTGTGGTCCCATTGTTTGCAGCATCCTTTAGGGCAGTGAGTAAAAAACTCCACTCTGACTGCAGGTATGTTCTTGGTGTCATTAGTTGGTGGTCATTGAGAATGTGTGTTTTTTTCCAACTCTCTTCTTTGCTGTTTTGTCTAGCAGACCATATTTCTATGTACTTTAATAAGGCTATGATTTGAGAGAGAATTTTGGAAATAGGAAATGAATACAAATAACCATTTAAAGCTATACATATATAGGTATATATACAGCTACTACTAAGAGATATAATATTATACATAATGGAAATTACAAACAGAATATGGCATCTCTTATTTACCCTATACAGTTAAAAAATTTGTGATAATAGTTGAATTAATTGTCAAGATTTAAAAACCACAAGTTTTAATATAAGAATATGTATCTCAAGCTTCTTTTAAAAACTGGGTGCACAGGAACACTTTTCATTCACTGTAACTGCTATGACAGGCCGCCACTAGGTCAGTGGTTCAAAACAACACAAGTGTATGACCTAACAGTTCATGGATTGGGAGTCTGACATGGGTCTCACTAGGCTAAAGTCGAGGTGTGTCTGGTCTCACTCCTTTCTGTAGGCTCTAGGGGAGAATCCTTGCTTTTCCTAGTTTCTTAGAGGCTGCCTACTGTGACTTTCCCCTTTCTATCTTGAAAGTGAGACCGGTGGAGTCTTGCTGTCCCTGGTCACTGACCCTGAAGTGGCCACTTTCCTCTTCTACACTCAGGGCAATCCCTGGATTACTGTGGCCTACCTGGGATAAACCACCTCCCTGATTACCAACCTAATTTCATCTGTTACCTTAGTCCCTCTTTGCAATGTCATGGGACACATTCACAGATTCTGGGAATTGGGGTATGAACATCTTTGTTCTGCCCAAACAACCATGATGCTCTGGAGACCGGCAGCTGCTCTCTACAAATGGTTCATGCTCCATCGTTCCATAGTCCTTTCCACTCACTCCCAGCTCCTGATGTGGTCATTATGTGACTCCTGCTGGAAACATATGTGTTTTTGTGAAACACATAGAGTTTATTAGACGGTAGTTGCTTACCTAACTTTCATGAGCCCAAGAATTATAGGAAATTCTGGAGTGACTCATAAATTCCACTCCTATACTTCAAGTGTTTCTTTTTTCTTTTCCAGTTGATCACAGTGAGGAAGAAGTCACTACAGCTAAGAAATCTAACATTTTTTTTTTATTAACTCCTAGGAACCAACTACTTTGCTAGGTGCTTATATGTACTACTACACAATTTTGCTTGATTTGAATTGGAATAAAATGCTTTTGCAACTAAAGCTTGCAAAAGATTGTGTTGAAAGTTGAGCAGTGTCTTTCAAAGATTGATATGAGAACTGGAAATCTTTTCAGATACAATTCCACCCAAATACCCACCTGAGAATTCACATAAACAGCTTCTTTGTAGGCAATGACCAGACATGATCTGTGAGGTTCATATGGTGCTGAGCACAGGGTGTATGCTCAAAGAAAGTTTGTTTAATATATCACATTTCAAACATTTCTTGAAATAATTTGCATGGCATTGTTTGTGTTTTTTACTTTGTTTTGTTGTGTGTGTGTGTGTGTGTTTCTTAAATTATTATTTTTGTATAACAGAGACAAAAACATTCTTAACCCATTTTTTTTTTCATAGTCTACAAAATCTTGGCTTTGGGGAGGAAAAAACTATCCATATTTAGGATTTAGACGGGAAAGTGGTGATTAAATACCAGTTTATCACATCCCCCCCGTCCTAAAAGAATTCTAAGTCTGTGAAATACACCATTACTTTGTTGCAGAGCACGCAGCCACATCGTTCTCCTACTGGAGGAAATTTCCAAAGTAGTCAATAGGGTGCGCCATTCTCTTCCAACTCACCGTGTGTTCAGCAGCGGCACAGCAGTGCATTGTGGAGCCGGGAAGCCTAAATTAAAATTCCACCTCAGAGCAACGTTCTGCATGGATGGACATGACGTTACTGCAAGGTGGCTTCGCCTCTTTTCCTTACGGAGTTAACCATGCATTTGGTTTCACTTGTACATATCTGAGGAGGAAAAGAAAGCCCCACGCAGCGTGACCCCGTCAGTGTTGGTCTGTGCTGAACAGCCTGGAAATCTGAACATTTCGCGAGGGTCTGCAGGGTCTCCTGTGCCAGCTGTACAGGTCTAGGATGCAGGGACACTTACAGCCTGCGATTCAGGCCTTCCTTCCAAGGAGCACATGTAATGTAATGTACTTGGAGAAGGCTATGTCCCATGATACCTCACTGCAAACGGGAGCTCTGCTGCAAACCTTAGAAAGTTTCATGGAAGTACATGGATTCCGACAGTCTCTAAGCAGGTGCCAGACTTTCTGTCTATGTGATTCTGTCTGGAAGTCTGTACACAAGTCCTTTCTCTTGACCTGTATTTTACAATGAGCAATAAATTGGTGTGGGCTTGTGTGTGTGTGTGTGTGTGTGTGTGCATGTTTGTGCATCCTGTGTAAATGACAGGAATAATAAATATTAAGTATGCTTAGGAGGATTCAACTCTCACCTATACTCATCTAGCATATCTTCCCTATGTACAAATGTCTTATGTCTGTTTACAGCAAATGGTTTTGGCCACACATACACTTTACCCTAAAAATAGGGAGCAACCTGCTCATTGACAGGAGCTTCTATTTGCAAATGCTCTATTCAATAATGTTTCAAACTAAACTGATCTAAAAAAAGAAATTTTACAGTTGAATTAATTGAACTTTTCTATTAAATGGCTAATATCTGATTTTGCCTATTTCTCAACTTGTAAAATAATCATTCAAAAATTTACTTTTATGAACAGAAGTGAAATTACAGCCACCCTTTTGTGAATGTTTTGAATATGTGTTTACCATTTCTCCTCAGTTAACTGTGATAAAGCTATCTATGAGTTGAACTAAATAAGAGACATAATTAGAATCAATATTTTTCTTATCTCATAAAAAGTTTTCAAAATCAAAATTTTACATGTAAAAGTTGGTGTTCGACATATGTAAAACTTTTGTAAAATAATTTTAAATAGTAAACATTTTTATTATTTTCTGGTTTAAAATAACAACAATTTTATTATATCTCATGATTGTGTAGGTTGGAAATTCAGGTAGGGTTTGACTGGCTGATTCTTCTGCTCCAAGTGGCATTGCCTGGGGTGACTCAATGGTCCTTATCTGGAAACTGGGATGGCTGTCTGTCACCTTGGCAGAGATGACTGTAAGGCTCTGCTGAACTGGGTCCCTCTTTCTGTGTATGTGATCTCTCCAGGAGGGTAGTTGGACTTCTTACGTTGCAACTCAGGATTAGCAAGCATTTTAAAATATGTACTTTTACCTATAGTCAGCAAGGAACCAGAAACCTTTGGTCAGGGCCTCTTTGGCTTTTTGCAGAAATTGATGAAATGTATATGACAAAAAGTAACCAACTTAAGTATGACCCCTTCTCTGTAACCCAAGACCCTGAAAAGCCCCTTATAGGTAATTGGATCATCCTCCCAACTAGAATTCTAGCACAACTTTCCTTCATGCTACCTCCAGAATTAATATTTTAAAGAAAAGTATAACATGTCACCCTGTGCTTTGTAATACAGTTTACACTTGGGCTTTTCATTGTGGAGAGACAGAACAGCATGGAGACCTCAACATTTATTAAAAGGCCTTCTGTTCCTCACTCCCTGTGGCCAAAGAGGCCTAAAGTGCACTTGATTACATACCAGTTGGATATCCAACCTGTGTGGGGCTATGGTTGGCAAGCTGGTCTGCAGCAGCCTCAAGTCCCCATATTTGCTGCTATCCAGCATGCAGCTGGTTACTGGCCTCAACAGAACCTTTGTCGTCTCCCTCTCTCTCAGGCTACAGGGAAGGAAGGTGGCCCCACAGACTCTGGGGTGTGGGAGCGGGTCTCTGTCCTTAACTTTCACACCTTCCCTTCATCACCTGCCCACCATCACCTGACCCCATCACCTAACCCCAAAACCTGAACATCACCTGTCCCCAGCTCCAGCTGCCACTGCCAGCCTGCATGCAGGGCACGAGAAACCATTGCGAATTTCTCATTTCAGATATTTTATTTCCCTCATTAAAAGTTCCTATAGATTCTTTCCTATAACCTTCTTTTCAGTAATTATTTTGTTAATGTTTCTTTCAGAGTTTTGAATATATTTTGAATGGCTATTTTAAATCATTGTCTGTTAATTCCATCAGGTCTTCCTGTTACTGTCTTCCTGTCAGTGACTAGATGTTTCAGTACAGAAGGAAGTGAAGTTGTCGGGAATGAAAAATGATTTCCTTCTACCATTCAAAGTTCTTCTGGTTGGACTAATGATCAAATTCGCATGAGACAGATTAATATTGAGATAAACAGTTAAAGATGCTCTGTTAACCTTAAAAAAAAAAACAAAGTGAGAGGTAACAACATTTATTTAGAGTCAAACAATAGTTATTTTGGAAGCACTGATTTAGGCAGAAGCCCACATCATGTCTGATTAAGGGTGGCGGTCAGGAGTTTATGAGAAAGGGAGGGGAACAATGCCATCAATAAAAGGAAGGAAGGAATTTTTGTTGGTGCTACCAGGCTGCATAATTTGTTAGCTCTATACAGTAGAGCTAATTCTAAAAAACGTCTGTAATTTTCAGTCCAGTATTCAGGAGATCTGCTATTATGGAATTTTACTTTGAAAAACACTCATCTGAGTACCAAAGAATATGCCTACTAAACTTACATAGTTATGTTTTTACTTGAATATCACCAAAAGCAATTAGAAAGTGTCTCATGTACTAAGAAAAAATACTAATGATGATCATAGTTGTTGGATGCTCCCTTGATTATTTTGTGAGAATTTTGAAACTTTTAAACACATTTCTTAACATTAGAAATGATTTTTGGTATTTTTTTTATTAAAGATATTATTTTTTTTTTTATTTTTAGAATGATGGCAAGGGAGGGAAAAAGAGAGGGAGTGAAACATCAATGTGTGGTTGCCTCTTGAGTATTCCCTACTGGGGACGTGGCCAATGACCCAGGCATGTGCCCTGACTGGGAATTGAATCGGCGACCTTTTGGTTTGGAGGCTGGCACTCAATTTACTAAGCAACACCAGCCAGGGCAGTTTGTGGTATTTCTAATACTCAATCATGTGGTTTCCAGTAGTGACATCTATATAATCGTTTTTACCCCTATGAGTGCAATTTAAATGTTATATTCTTTTTTTCTCTTTTCTTTCATAGGTTAAAGAACTCACATCCATGCAGAGATTAAAGACCCAGGATTCCTAGTGAGCAGGAATCTGTGATTGAAACTGTAAGTACACATGTATTAGGCTGTTATTCTGCATGATGGTCGGGACAATTTAAAGCATGTCAGATTCACATTTTCTATAAAAAGACCAGGAACTAGGAAATGGCTGTCTTTAGTAATTACACTAATTTTCCTTAGATAATTTACCTTTCAGACTAGTCTGTGTCATTACAAATGTCCACAAAGAGGCAGTTTAATCTGAGTTTCTTCCTTTATTTTATTTTGTCAGTATGTAGCTCAGTTTGAGAATATATATGGCAAGAAAATATCTACAAAGTTAGTTTTGATTAAATAATACAAACAATGTGATAGATAGTCACTATTCTATGTTTTCAAAATGAATAACTGTGTGATTTCTGTATCAGTCAGGACCTAACTACCTCCACATCTAATTTATGTTCCTAGGTAGAACCACAGTATTGCAGGGGATCAATGCTTTTGTCTGGATTGTTCTAAAGATAATGACAGTTACACTACCTATATCTCAAAACTCCAATTTCTAAACTATCATTTTCTCATAAAAATATCCCATTTTGAAAATACTTGCTTTTCATTAAGAAATAAAATACATACACTGTATTTATTGTGCATGTATGTATCTTCCTTTTCGATAGATTTACAGGCACTTAATTGAGAATCCTAATTAAATACTCAGGATAAATATTAAAGGAAAGAGACCTTCTAGAAAATAGTAATAATTGAAAACAAAAAGCATAGAAAAATTTCTCTATCACTTCAGAGGGAGAGGTGTTGAACCCAGTCCCCAAATCCCTACAAAATGATGTTTGAGTAATGAACCAGTGTGTACAAGTGACACAGTCAACAAGTTGGTCAGTCAACAAGGCCCACAGAGCTTTCCTGGATCAATTCCCCTTTAAAACCTGTAACCTATATTTCAAGCAAAGGGGACTTAACTTTCCTTCAGTTTACTGTGATGCCAGGTGGTTTTACAATGTCCTGATCTGTGTTGAACTTCACAGGTTCCAGTCAGCATAGTGCTTACCACATCAAGACACATACAAGAAAAAAGCAACTGAAAACTTAAGATGAAGAGCATTGCCAGTCATCAGAATAGAACAATAATTAACCACATTTTTTTGCCCATCAAGTGGGTATAAATAGTGCATCAAAGATTGCACTGTTTGAACAAGTTGAAATTTGGGTTGCATGGGGGAAATAATACAGGTTTCTGCTTATTGAGTCTTTTACATGTGTTCCTCGGTTTTCTAGTAATTAATTTTTAACAGAGAAGCTGTTATTAAGGAAGGGAATACAAAATCAAAGCCTTGTTAAACTTAGATGTAAAATCATGTAAGAGTCACCAAAAATCCTACCCACTCTAATTTCGAGTGAGAGCATTTATTGTTTCACTGCTCTTCATTCTCCCTGAGTGATATTGATTGCTCTCAAAAATGCACCTTGGATGCAGTACTTTGAAGGAAGAAATTATATCCCTCCCTTTATGAGGGAAAATTGTTCTGCATTTATCTTCAGAAACAAGGGTGATTTCAACTGCATTTGCCAATTCTAAAGTCCATCATGTTAAAACTGAAATCTGTTACAAATAATCACAGGGGCACAGAATACATTTATTTTCAAGGTAGATTAAGAATATAAAATAATTCCTTTTAAATAAGCAACTTCATTTATCTAGCAGTTATTAGCTCCCAAAAATTCTGAAAAGGAGCAAAAGTTACCATATGGATATAAAGTGAATACAAACATGCAAGCTGGTATTGCCTTCAATATGTTCCTTTACCCTTCGTTTGTTAGGTAGTAAGGAAATCATAACGTTTTTTTCAGAACAGTGATAAGTTGCTCCTATTAAGAAATTGAATTTATATCTAGAAATTCTGAAATAAAACCTAATATGCAAACTATGGCTACTTTTAAGTATCATCGTGTAAAAAGATTTTATAGACAATAAACATGAGGTTACTATGCCTCTTAATAGAATCAGTATATTTCTTTTAATAAACTCTCAAAGCTCATGAAGATATTATCCCTTGAGATACTTTAATTTTTGGTCATTTGTTAACATCTGGAGTTATTTCGGCTTTGGATATGGTGGGGGATGTATACCGACATAAAGATTGATGAATGTAGTGACTGAGTATTGTTATGAAGCTGCAATACATCCATATTACCCTTTGCACACCTTGACTTTCCTTGAGGGCTCCCTCTTCATTCTCAGATCAGAGGTGTAGTCCAAGCCTGGCCATCAACCTTGACCACTGTGCTGTAGCATGGGTGACTAAACATCAAACTGATTCAAATTATTCAGAGACACAATTCCTGTGCTCTCTCTCTTTAGAAGTTACGGAGGAGACTAGTTGGTATAATAAGACACTTTATGAAATAATATAAGGTAATGGAAAAGACAGTAGCAGGGAAGGGGTTGGTCTGGTTTGGATTGAGTTTTTAGCACTGTCTCTTCTGAGGAGGTGACATGTAGCAAAACTCTGAACACTGGAAAAGAAAGCTTCTAAGCAAGGAAAAAACTAAGTGGAATATGTAAAAATAAATTACTATGAGAAAGAAAGTGACCTTGAGAAATGATCTTTTACACATTAATCTGCAAATCATCTCTGAATTTTAATCGATTTTAAAATCTGACTTTCTTGGTAATAAATACAAAGCAAATTGGGCATCTCATAGATTACTTTGCTTACTCCTTCCTTGGAGTGTTAGGATTCTCCAAGATTATGTTGAACTTAGAGGAATTTATTACCTTTGCCTTCAAGCCAATGTAGTTCCATTTGACGAGTTGCATATGACTGATGCCAGTAAGAAAACAATGAATTTTAAATTTCCCTGATCAATAATACAAAATAATTCTAAGGAGATTTGTGAGTGCTCTTTCTGCAGGAAAATTAACCAGACTTCATTATTCTTACCTTAATGAGGAAGTATTGCCTTCAGCTTTGAAATTCCTATGTCTCATTTTTATTTGTTAAGATGTAAATCACATCTTGTTTGGTTGGGGATAGGTATTTCATGTAGATTTACTACCTTCTTTTCCCTGAAAATGGTGCAGTAAATCAAAACCTGAACTATAACCTAACTACAACTTTTAATCTTAATTAATAATAACAGAAAAAAGCAACTTAGATATGGGGATTAACAGAGTTAGGAGATGAGGGAGGTAATTCCCTTTTCACTCAAAATACTTCAAGAATTGTATTTAAGGAAGTGAGTGAACTTCTGCTTGAAAAAGGAGAAATGTTCTTTTTTTACCAAATATTTTGGGTAAAAATGACAATTCAAGGTCCTGCCCATCATGAAGACTTTTCAGCAATAAGCAAAGCCTTTGTCCTAAATGTATATGATGTACAGGAAAATCAGTGAGTTGCCATGGTGAGCAGAAATGATGATGGTCACCAACTGCACCACCAGGCATCTCAAAAATTAGATATTTCTTCTAGGTAAAATTTAACTTGTCCAAAAAACGCTTCCATTTTTTCAGTGATTTCAGAATCCTCTGGAATTTTTACCATTTAGCAATTATGTCTTGATGACATTGGCATGTAGATAAATGGGTAAAAAGAAGAACTTTGTGCATTCAAAGATATTATTAATTCCACCTGACTGCCTGCTGCACATAACTCAGTTAAGTGCCAATCTTCATGACCTTTCTCAAAACTCTAGGTTAAAATAATTCAATACTAAGATAATTTTACTGTACCAAAAGCTATACAGTAATACAAAATTCTCCCCCCAATTTTTGGAATTACAATAATATCTTTCAACATTAATATTTATAAAAATGATATTTTTTCATAAATAAAATGTAAAAGTAATAGTTAGAAATTAATGAAATATTTCCACCCAACATGTATTTGTGTACCTTTCTAAGATTAGATTATATTTTATTCTATTCCTTTTCAAACTTATGCTCTATAGAGTACATACATTTCCCTTTTATATTAACTATAGAAATAGCAGTAGATAACAGATTCTCATTTCATGCCTACCAAATGATTGGCACCATCTTAAGCACTAGAATTACAGTGGAGCAAAAGACAAAAATATGTTAGTTTATGAGACTTTCATTTTAGTTATGGAGGGGAGAAAAATTGTAGGTGACCAGTATTGAGTAAATGGAAAAAAATGCTAAAATGGCAGATATTTAATTTTTTAAAACTCACAGTTTCACTTTGTACAGTAGGAAATTACAGATTTTAGCTCAAATTTCACAATTGATAGTATATTTTGATTTTATTCCTAAATTTCTTGTTAACTTCAACACTTAAAAGAAAAAAATTTAGAAACTTCAAAGAAATTTCTTTGACTCTTTTCTTTCAGTGTGAGGATTTTTTTATGCACACTGAAAATAACAGTAACTTTCATTTAAGATCATCTCTTATTCTGTTGACGGTGAATGTATTTCCAGCAATGCAAAGACAGCTCAGCCTTGACTTTTATAATCTTGTCTATATTACTATCAGAGCAGGGGTTTAATGAGAAGTAATGTTGTACTGGCCAGATGATGATCACACCTTGTTACTATTCAAATAGATTTGCTATATTTGATGGAAAGGTTCAAACTCTACCCAGATATGAAATTCAGAGTCCCTGCTGATTTTTCAAGATGTGTTTTATGAAAATCCATTATGTAATATGCAAAAATTTAATACCACTTTGCATGTGGTTTTCTCCAGGGGAGAGCTGGAACTCTGACCCCCAAAGAATAAATATGCTCAGACTCAACTGGTCATTAGATGTCACTCCTGTTCCAAACTAATTCAGCTGAGAGGGTTTCTGTTTTCCTTGGCTGACAGACCGAAAGGCATCCAACAAGGAGTGAAAAAGCATTCAAATGGAAAATACAGATGTGTGAACCATTTGGAAAAATAACTTGCACTGAGTTAAGTGAAATTTATTAAAGTATTTTAAACTGGTTTGGAACCATCTTAAATGTTTATATAATATTAGAAGCAACTTGTATTTACTTTTTCCCACAAAACTGTATATTGCCCTTAGTGGTCACCTTTTGGGTCCCAGGAATAAATTTAGTTCCCATGAATGTGCCAGGAAGTCATTGTTAGAGATGGAAGTCCACTCAACCAATAACATGAAAAAAATCTCTGGTTCTGTCATATATAAACGTGTATTTCTCAAAATAGAATCATCAAATAACTCAGACTCATGGGGCCCTTATTCACTGGAAGGGCAGAAAAATTCCTTTGCCAGGCATGTCAGCATTCTGAAGTCTTCCTGATGACTCTATTCCTCTTTATTTTTGAAGTTCCCATATGAGCCCCTTTTGGGTTCTTGGACAAAATTGAACGACTATCATCCAAAGGTCAGGTGAACTATGTGGGTGGATCAACCAAGAAGCCAGGCAGGGACAAGTAGCAGGTCTGTATGCCTTCTCCTTCTGTGTTCTTTGGTGATCATATTCTGTTGGGGATATTAGTTCACCGGCATATGTTAACACTGTAACACAGTAGTGATGTTTTGTTCATAAAATCAGGAAGGAAAAAAATTAGGTTTATTTTGTGTTTGTTTTAGGTACTGCTTAAACACCAGCCAGAGAGTAAATAAAAGTGTTATAATCGATTTTTGTTTTTGATGCTTGTAATCTTTCTAAAGTTTCTGGGATTATGCATTACTTCAATTGAGTTTTCTCTTCTTTTTCTAAAACATATATACCTCATTTTATATAGGATTAATTAATAATCTGGAAAGAGAAAATCCTGTCATTAATTCAAAAAGTGCTGGCTTACTCTAAAGTGAAAAATGTCAGTGGCAAATGTCTGGCTCAGATGTATCATATCTGTCATTTATAACATCATATTTCTTTTTAAACTTGCTTAGCAATCAGTAATGCATAATAAAGTATTTATAGTAAAAATGAGATGATGTCTGAGAATTTCTTTTTAAGAGGGCAGGAAATAAATAAGGAAGATCGGCAAAATGTTTGTGACTGTAAGCTGAGTGATGGGTGTGCAAGGCTTAGGTCAGTTACAACAGTCTCTTTACTTTCACATGTTAAATATCCCCATAATAAAAATATGTTTTAAATTTAAAAAATGATTTATATGTGATTGAAAATCATAAGAAACAGGAAAAAGGTTATCTAATAGGCAAGAGTACAATTTGCAAACAAGTTTTAAATGACATACTTGTATGTGCTTTCATCTTTTATTAGCTTTATATATCTTTTCTTTTTTATTATTTTTTCTATTTTTTATTTTTTATTTTTGTTCAATTATAGTTGTCCTCATTTTTCCCCCATTACTTTCCCCTACCGTACCCACGTCCACCTCCCACATTCAAACCTCCCCCCACCCCCTTGTCTTTGTCTGTGGGTCCTTTATACATGTTCCTTGATGACCCTTCCCCTTCTTTACCCCATTATCCTCCTCCTCCCTCCCCTCTGGTTACTGGCAGTTTGTCTTTTATTTCTATATCTCTGGTTATATTTAGCTAGCTTATTTGTTTTGTTGTTTAGATTCTAATTATAGGTGAGATCGTATGGTACTTGTCTTTCACTGCCTGGCTTATTTCACTTAGCACAATACTCTCCAGTTCCACTCATGCTATCTTGAAGGGTAAGAGTTCCTTCTTTCTTTCTACTGTGTGGTCTTCCATTGTGTAAATATACCACAAATTTTGATTCACTCATTTACTGATCTGCACTTAGGCTGTTTCCAGCACATGGCTATTATAAAGTACACTGCTCTGAACATTGGGGTGCATAGATTCCTTTGCACAGATGTAGAACAAACATTGCAAAAATTTAGGTGAAACCATAAATGACCCTGAATAGCCTCAGCAATTTTGAGAAAGAAGAACACAGTAGGAGGTATCACAATACCTGAAGTCAAACTATATTACAAGTCCACTGTAATCAAAACAGTGTGGTACTGGCATAAGAACAGACACATTGATCAATGGAACAGAATAGAAAACCCAGAAATAAACCCAAGTCTCTATGGTCAATTAATATTTGACAAAGGGGGCAGAAACATAAAATGGAGTAAAAAACAGTCTCTTTAACAAAAAAAACAAAGGTGTTGGAAGATCTGGACAGCTACAGGCAATCAGATGAAACTCGACCACCAACTTACACCATACACAAAAATAAACTCAAGATGGATAAAATACTTAAATATAAGTTGTAACACCATAAAAGTCCTAGAGGAGAACATAGGCAGGAAAATCTCAGATATTCCACACAGCAGTATTTTCACCGATATGTCCCCCAGAGCAACAGACATAAAGAAAAGAATAAACAAATGGAAGTTCACCAAATTAAAAATATTCTGCGTGGCTAAAGAAAACATCAGCAAAATGAAAAGGGAACCAACCATATGAGAAAATATATTTGCCATATGGACAAGAGTTTGATCTCCAAAATATATAAAGAACTCACACAACTCCATACCAGGAAGACAAACAACCCAATTAAAAAATGGGCAAAGGACCTGACCAGACACTTCTCCAAGGAGGACAGAGAGCTCAGAGACATGTGTTTTTATCTTTAATCCAGGAAAATTTTCTTCTATCTGTAATTTATATTGCTTAACAGTAGGAAACTTTTAAAAATTATGAGTTTGGTAGGCAGAGCGGGAAACATCCCAGCTTCAAATGAAGGTTTTCAGTTTCTGTAGGATTGACCACATTTTTGAAGGTCACCTACTTTTTAAAAATCTAGTATTTATGGCATTAAATTTGTGGAATTAAATTTTCACATATTTTAAAACACTATGTTAATATTAATGTCACAATAGTAATTTTGAGAAAAAGATTTTAATAGAGTTCCTGGCAGGGAAAATACAATACGTTACATGACTCTTGTTTCAAATGAGGATTAAGTGTAAAAGGAGTGGGTAGGATTTTGTCTACCAGAATTTTACTTCCCTAGTATTTCTCATAGTAGTGTAGGTGCTTACTCTTCTTTTTCTTTTCTTTTTTTTAAGGGGTAAGGAAGAATTTTTTTACTTTCCTTGGGGAAGTGGAAGAGGATTTGAGGCTTTAAGGTGACTCTGTCCTTGAGGCTGTAGGGTCTATACACTTTAATGACTGAAATGAGTGATTTGCTAAGTTCTGTCTTACCTGAGTCTCTGCTTCCTCATGTTTTAGGCAAAAGGAAGAACATTTCTTGTTGCCTTATTTCTTAGTAGTAAATTTTTGTTTCTTTTCTGTGAGGATTTATCAAGTTCTTCACTATTTTAACTCCTAAGCAGCCAGAAGATCAATGTTTAAATAATCATATGAAAAGAATGCAAGAACTCCGAAAGTGGAGATTTTAGGTAAACAATAGGAGCAATGATAATAATTAATATAATTATAGTTATTAACTCAATAAAAATAAGCTATATACAAGACACTTGGTGAGGGCTCTATTAAAATGTTTAATTCTCCCAACATAATTATGAGGAAAATTTTCTTCATTTTATAGATGAGAAAATTGATGCAGTGAAAAGAAAAATTGCTTACCCACAGTCACCAATAAACATGTTTTATACCCCCAAAAATGTCATTTAAATCCTCCCTATGTCTATCTAGTTTTTAGAATATAGAATTTTTTAAATTTAATACTTGTTAAATGAATAGTCTAGTTAACAAATTAATAAATTTTAAGCAAGTGTTAGAAATCAAGAGATAGCAATTATTTGGGTTTAAATAGGGAATGCTGCCTTTCTTATTAATAACAAATTAAAAGAGGATTGATGAAATATAGGAAAAGTGACAGAATTAGGCCTTTGATATCATAACCTGTCAGCAAAGTGGGAAGTGGAAAGTGATGGGGAAAGAAGGGCTTATTAAACACAGTGATGTTGGGAATCCGGGTGAATAAATGTCAATAGAGTCTCCTGCAGTCCAGCCAAACAAACATGTGCTCCTAATAGGTTAAAGACCTAAATGCAAACACTAGGGTATATGACTGATAGGGCAAAATGTTGGCAAAAATTTCCATGAAAGAAAATTGGTAGGATACCTTCATGATAGAGAAATACTTCATGATGAAAATGTTTAAACACAAACTATGCGGTCAAAATTTGATGAATTAAATTATGTCAAATTTAAGGATTTTGTAGGGCTGCAGATACTTATTACTGCCTACATACCCATCAAAAATTCCTCAGCCTCTTATGTAGCTACTGACTGCAGTTTATTTGGAAATACACAATTTAACCCAGACTGGAGGAAAATATTTGGTTCTAAGTAAGTGGTATGTGAACAATCAACTAAACAGTCTTCTCTCAGTTCAGTCAGCAAACTGCACTATGATACCTGCCTTTCCCAGATTAGGGAAGTATTTCTCCTTGCACAATTCTCCATGGACAACAAGCCCACTTTTGCCCCGTGCACTTCTCCATCATGGGCTTTTATTCTAAATAGTTTGATAATATTCAAAAGAGACTTTTGATCATGAAACTATATAACACCATTTCTTTTCAGCTCTGGATCAAGAAAAGGCCACTTTCTGGGAGTTATTTTTGATTATATGTTAACATACACAGGAAAACAACTATGGTTATTTTGGGATCCAAAGGACAGACAGCTTCATGAAATGATAATAATGTCACTATATTGGGAAATATAATTAAACTACTCTTGTGGATTGAATGATAATTGTAATGAGGCTACTCAGAGAAAATTTGATGAGAAGACATAAAGGAATTGGAAGTGCTACTGACTCCAGTTTATTTGGAAACAAAGAGTTCAACTCAGACTGGAGGAAAGTATTGGTTCCAAGTAAGTGGCATGTGAACAACTAACTAAACATTGTTCTCTCCTCTTCAGTCAGTGAACTGCACTATGATACCTGCCTTTCCCAGATAAGGGAGTATTTCCTCTTGCACAGTTCTCAGAGGACAACAAGCCCACCATTGCCCCATGTTCTTCTCCATCATGGGCTCAGGAAGGAAAACAGAACCCCACTGTTCAGCACAGATAGGCCAGAGGGCCTGGCTGGGTCTGGGGTCACAAGTGGTCCTGGAGTCAGAAGTGCCTCTCAGGGAGGCTGTTCTTCTCATGGGGTTCACGTCCATCAACCTAGGTTCCAACAAATCATTTCAGTGGGTTTCCTAGAGCAAACTCATCCTTACATTTTTGTGGACAACAACTTGTTAAGTGTGTTACCTAATCAGTAACATACATTTTAAAGAAATTTGTCATTTTAACTTAATGCGGTGAGGTTTTTTTTTTAATTTTTACTGTTATTCTATTACAATTGTCCCAATTTTGCCCCTTTACCCTCCTCCATCCAGCCTATGCTTTGCTGCCACAATCAGTCCACACACTGTTGTCCATAGGTCATTCATACATATTCTTTGACTAGTCCCTTCCCCTTCTTTCTACCATTTTCCATGCCCCCATCCCTCTGGCCTCTCATCTGTTTCATGTTTCTCTGCCTCTGGTTCTGTTTTGCTTGTTAGTTTATTTTGTTCTTTAGATTCCTCTTATAAGTGAGATCATATAGAATTTGTCTTTTACATACTGGCTTATTCCACTTAGCATAGTATTCTCCACTTCCATCCATGCTGTCACAAAAGGTAGGAATTACTTGTTTCTATCTGCTGCATAGTCTTCCATTGTATAAATGTACCACATTTTTTGATCCACTCATCTGTTATGGGCATGTAGGTTATTTCCACCACTTGGCTATTGTAATTAGTGCTGCTATGAACATAGGGGTGCATGAGTTCTTTTGAACTAGTGTTTCAGGATTCTTAGGGTATATTCCCAGCAGTGAAATCAGTGGGTCAAAAGGCAGTTCCATATTTAATTTTTTGAGGAAATTCCATACTGTTTTCCACAGTGGCTGTACCAGTCTGCATTCCCATCAACAGGGCACCAGGGTTCCCTTTTCTCCACATCCATATCAGCACTTGTTGTTTGTTGATTTATTGATAGCCATTTTGGCAGGTGTAAGGTGATATCTCATTGTTGTTTTAATATGCATCTCTCTGATGGTAGTGATCTTGAGCCTCTTTTCATTTGTCTATAGGCCATCTGTATGTCTTCCTTGGAGAATTGTCTCTTCAGGCCTTGGCTCATTTAAAAATATATATATTTTTTATTTATTTCTAGAGAGAGGGGAAGTGAGGGAGAAAAAGAGGGAGAGAAACATCAATGTGTGGCTGCCTCTCACGCACCTCCAACTGGGGGCCTGGCCCGCAACCCAGGTATGTGCCCTGACTGGAAATCGAATGGGCAACCCTTTGGTTTGCAGACCAGCACCAATCCACTGAGCCACACCAGCCAGGGCAAGTCTTGGCTCATTTTTACTTGGATTGTTTGTCTTCCTGGTGTTGAGCTGTATGAGTTCTTTATATATTTTGGAGATTTAACCTTTGTCTGATGTATCATTGACAAATATGTTCTCGTATATAATAGGTTCCTTTTTCATTTTGTTGATGAATTCTTCAGCCCTGAAGAGGCTTTTTAATTTGTTGTAGTCCCATAGGTTTATTTTTCTTTTATATCCCTTGGTCTAGGAGATTTATCAGCAAAAATATTGCTATGTGGGATATCTGAAATTTTACTGGCTGTTTTCCTCTAGGACTTTTATGGTATCAAGGCTTATATTTAAGCCTTTTATCCATTTAGAGTTTATTCTTATGTATGGTGTAAGTTGGTGTTCTAGTTTCACTTTTTGTGTGTACCAGTCCAGTTCTCCCAACACTATTTATTGAAAAGGATATTTTTAGTCCATTTTATGCTCATGTTGTCTTTGTCAAATATTAATTGAATATAAGGACATGGGTTTATTTCTGGGCTCTCTATTCTGTTACATTGATCAATGTGTCTGTCCTTATGCCAGTACTAGACTGTTCTGATTACAGTGGCCTTATAGTGTACTTAGATATCAGGTACTGTGATCCCTACTCTTTGTTCTTTTTTCTCAAGATTGTTTAGGCTATTTGAGTCCTTTTTGGTTCCGTATAAATTTTTGAAATATTTGTTCTAGATCTGTGAAATATGCCATTGATATTTTAATAAAAATTACATTTAATTTGTAGATTGCTTTGGGTATTACGACCATTTAAATGATATAAATTCTTCCAGAACATGGACAAAGTCTTCCAAAATTGTATCTTCCTCAATTTCATTCTTCAGTGTTAAATATTTTTTGAGTACATGCCTTTTACCTCCTTGGTCAAGTTTATTTATAAGTACTTTATTTTTCTTGTTGATATAGTAAATTTTTTTTCCTAGTTTTTCTGATAGTTCATTGTTGGTGTACAAAAATTCCATCTATTTCTGAATAGATGGAATTATTTTGAATCCTGCTATTTTGCCAAATTCACTTAATAGGTTAAGTAGTGTTTTGGTGATGTCTATAGTGTTTTCTATGTACACTATCAAATCGTCTGCAAATAATGAGAGTTTTACTTTCTCCTTTAAAATTTAAATGCTTTTCATTTCTTTTTCTGGTCTGATTGCTTTGGCTACAACTTCCAGTACTATGTTGAATAAGACTAGTGAAAGCGGACATGCTCGTCTTGTTCCTGATCTTAAGGGGAAAGTTTTAATTTTTCCCCATGGAATATGTTTGCAGTACGTTTCTTGTATATGGCCTTTATTAAGTTGAGGTATGCTCCCCTTATTCCCACTGTACAGAGTGTTTTAATCATAAAAGGGGGCTTGACTTTACCAAATGCTTTTTCAGCACCTGTTGATAAGACCATGTGATTTTTGTCCTTCATTTTGTTTATGTGGTGTATTACATTTTTTGATTTGCACATGTTGTACCATCTTTTTATCCCTGGGGTGAATCCCACTTAATCAACATATATGATCTTTTTAATGTATTGCTGGATCTCGATTGCCAATATTTCGTTGAGGATTTTAAAATTTATGTTCAGGAGAGATGTTGGTCTGTAGTATTCTTTCTTTGTTGTGTCTTTACCTGGTTGTGGAATTAGGGTAATACTGACCTCGTAAAAAGAGTCTGGGAGTCTTCCCACAACTTGAATTTTTTGGGATAGTTTGAGAAGGATAGGAGTTAGTTCTTCCTGGAATATTTGGTAAAATTCACCTGTGAAGCCATCTGGTCCTGGACTTTTGTATTCCAGGAGTCTTTTAATTACCCCTTCAATTTCACTGGTTGTTATCAGTCTATTTAGGCTTTCTGCTTCTTGATTCAAGTATGGAAGATTGTATGTTTCTAGAAATTCATCCATTTCACTCAGCTTGTCCATTTTTTTGGCATTTAGTGGTTCATAGTAATTTTTTACAATCCTTTGTGCTTCTGTGGTATCCGTTGTTACTTCTTTTCTTTCATTTCTTATGTTATTTATTTAGGTCCTCCTCTTTTTTTTTTTTTTTTTTGGTTGAGTCTGGTTAAAGGTTTGTCCATTTCATTTACCTTTTCAAAGAACCAGCTCTTAGATTCTTTGATCCTTTGAATTTTCTTTTTTTTTTTTCAGTAGCTATGTTACTTAATTCTGATCTTGATTATTTCCTTCCTTCTACTTGTTCTGGGCTTTGTTTGTTGTTCCTGTAGATCTTGTAGATGTAGCGGTAGGTTGTTTATTTGAGATTTTTCTATCTTCTTTAGGTAGGCCTGTATTACTATGAAATTCCCTCTCAGGATTGCTTTTGCTGTGTCCCATTGGTTTTGGGTTGTTGTGTGTTCATTTTCATTTGTTTCCAGGTGCTTTCTGATTTCTTTCTTGATCTTATTGTTAACACATTTGTTATTTAATAACATATTTTTTCAGTCTCCAAGTATTTTAATGCTTTTAATTTTTTTTCCTTGAGTTTGGTTTCTAATTTCAAGCCATTGTGATCTGACAAGATGCTTGTTATGATTTCAGTTTTCTTGAATTTGTTGAGGCTTGTGCCATATGTGGTCTATCTTTGAAAATGATCCATATGCATTTGCAAAAAATATATAATTTGCTTTGTGGTGAAATATTCTGTAAATATCAGCTAAGTCCATTTGCTCTAGACTGTCATTCAATGCCACAATATTCTTGTTGATTCCTTTTTTGGAATATATATCTGTTGTTAAGAGCGGGGTGTTAAAATCCCTTATGTGACTGTATTGCTGTTGACCTCTTTACTGAAGTCCTCCAAGGTTTTCCTTATATATAGGTGCTCCTATGTTGAGTGTATATATGTTTACCAGGGTTATATCCTCTTGTTGAACTATTTCCTTAAGTATTATGTAATGAATTTCATTGTCTCTTATTGTGGCCATTGTCTTGAAGTCTATTTTGTCTGATATAAGCATTGCTACTGCAGGCTTTTCTTAAAATGTCCATTTGATTGGAATATTTTTTCCTACCCTTCATTGTCAGTCTCTGTAGATCATTTGTTCTGAGGTGCCTGGGTCTCATGAGGACAGTCTGTATATGGGTCATGTTTTCTTATCCCTTCATCTAACCTATGTCTTTTGATTGGAGCATTTAATCCATTTACATTTAAGGTTATTATTGATAGGTACTTATTCGTTGTCATCTTTCCCTTTGTTCTCATGTTCCTTTCTCTCTCCCTTTTTCTTCTTCTTCTTAGAGTAGTACCTTTAGCATCTCTGGAGAATCTAGTTTGGTTGCGATATACTCTTTTAACCTCTTTTTTTTTTTTTTTTTTATCTAGGAACTCCTTATTTCACCTTCCATTTTAAATGAGAGCCTTGCTAGGTACAGTAGTCTTGGTTGCAGTCCTTTGCTTTTCATTATTTGTAATATTTTGGGCCATTCCCTTCTTGCTTATAGTGTTTCTGTTGAGCAATCACCTTATCAGAGCTCCCTTGTATATTACTAACTGTTTCTCTCTTGCTGCCTTTAAAATTCTTTTTTTTGTCTTTAAATGTTATCATTTTAATTATGATGTGTCTTGGAATGGACCCGTTTTATTTCATCTTGATTGGGACCTTCTGTGCCTCCTGGACTTGCATGACTTTTTACCTCAACATGTTGGTGAAATTTTCTGTCACTACTTTTTCAAACAGGTTTTCTATCCCTTGCGCTTATTCTTCTCCTTCAGGTATCCCTATGATGTGAATAATATTATAGTTATGTTGTCCTACAGCACCCTTAAATTATTTTTTCTTCTTTTTGAGTTGTTTTTTCATTTTGTTTCTCTGACAGGGTGTTTTTTCTTCCTTGTCTTCCAACTTTCTGATTCGACCTTCTGCTTCAGCTTGTCTACTTTTAATTTATTTTAGTGTAGCCTTCATTTCAGTAATTGTATTCATCATTTCCACTTGGCTCTTATTCATAGTTTCTGCATCCTTTGCTAATGTAGTTCCAACTGAGTTCCTTGTAGCTCCTGTAGAGTTCCTTGTCATTCTTACTAAGTTCCTAGAGCATCCTTATAAACATTTTTTAACTTTATCTCTGATAGATTGCTTGCCTCAATTTCATTTAGTAGTCTTCCTGGGAATTCCTCCCTTCCTTTTGATTGGGGGTTGTTTCTTTGTCTCCCCATTTAAGTGACTCTTTTTGTTTGTTTCTGCATATTAGATTGATCTGTTTTGACTTCCTGTCTTTATGGATGGTATTCTATGGTAGGTGACCTGTGGGACGGAGTGATGTAGTCTCCTGGATCTGAGCTGGATGCCCTTGGGATGCCTTTTATGCCATTTATGAGAGGCCTCTTGTTATAATTGGGTTTTGGTTGTTGTTGGGTATTCTTTGGTGGGATCTTCCTTCCAGGTGGCTGACTTAAGAGTCACACTGCTCACCGTGTCTCTATGTTTTCGTCAGAGCAAAACAAAACAACCCAGAAAACAAACCCCACATCTGCAAAAATAACCCTCAACTACAACCTTACTATCAACAATAGATGAGCAAGTATTAATAAAGATAGAAAGAGATTAAGACTATTATAAGAAAGGAAAAATGAATGTGAGATGACTAACATAAATAAAAATGATTTTGAGGAGGTAGAGGGGGAAGAAATAATAAGAGTAGGGAATAGAAACAAGGCAAAGAAAGAAAAAAAAGAGAATTTACAACATAAATAAAAAGGGAGGGAGGAAGACAAAACGGAGTAAGAATGGGGAAGAGTATAATATGAGGTTTAAAAGAAAGTAAAAAAATAGTGAACAAATAGAAACAAAATTGAAGAAAAACAAACACCATAGCAATGTCAATGACAAATGATCAAAGATTAATAAAAACGATGAGGGAATAAGAACAAAAAAAAAGAAAAGATTATGAGATGTCTAAAGGACAGAGAAATGATTTTGAGAGGATGCGGGGAGAAGAAAGAATAAGAGTAAGGATAAAAACCAGGCTAAGGGAAGGAAAAAATAAAATTTAAAATGAAAAAAAGAAAGTGCAGGAGGAAACAAAATAAAGTAGGAAAAGGCAAGAGTAAAATTTGAGATTTGTAATCCAAAAATAGTGAACACCTGGGAATAAAATTGAAGAAATGCAAAAACAATGACCATAACAACAACAAATGAGCAAAGATTAATAAAGGTAGAGAGAGAATAAAGTTATTACAAGAAACGGAAATATTAGTGTGAGATGGCTAATGGCAAGAAAAATGATTTTGAGAGGTTGGAGGGAAAAGAAATAGTAAGAGTGTAGAATAGAAACAAGGTGTAGAAAAGGAAAAAAAATAAAATTTAAAACAAAAATAAGAAGAGAGAGAAAGAAGGCAAATTGGAGTAAGAGAAGGGAGGAGTAAAATATAGGATTTAAAATAAAACTAAAGTTATAAAAATAATGAAATAATAGGAACAAACTTGAAGAAAAAGAAAAAAATGTTGAAAGCTATGCCAGAGAAAAAAAATAATGCAAATAATGAAGAAGACCGAGGTGGAAATCATCTCAACAGAGGCTAATGTTTGCCACTGTCTTCTCTTTCTAGATATGCTCCTGGTAATATCAACTGGTGTCCTAGTCTAGCGCTAGCCCTAGATAGCATGTTCACAGCTACAAGCGATCCACAGCCTATGGCTGTCTCCTGCAGGCCTGGCTGGTCATTCCTGTTTTGCCCTGCTGGCTTTCCATCAACACAAGTCCCAGGAGTGGTTCATCTAATGTCTGAGAGCACTGCAAGTACAACCTCTGCCTTGCCTCCAGAAGGGACCTCTGATGCAATTGGGAGAGTGGATTCCTTGGGTCACCCCTGGGAGGCACTGTTCAGTCTTCAGGGAAGACGGTGAGAGTATTTCCCCACCCTCTTGCCACAAGTCTTGACCTGTTCCATTATTTTCAATAATGTATAGTTTCTGATAAATTAGCTCTCTGTCTCCTGTGAGGGGCCAATCTGCGTAAAAGGGTCAGCTCTTTCCTGCTTGGTGCTGATGGCAGCTCTGTATAACAGCGGAGGCTGGGCAAGCCCCAGAACACCCTTTGCTGAGCTCGCCTCTAATCTCTCTGCTGTGATGGTTTCAGTGGATCAGGGCCTGAGGAACCAGCATAACTTGTAGTCCTGATAGAAGGTCAGAAAAGGCCCTTTCAGAGCTTCTCCTTTCCTCCGCAGACATGTACCCAGCAGGCAGTTCCTGAACCTGGCCTCACTGATCTGCGGAGCCTGCAATCCCGAAGGTCGGAGCTGGACATGTCTACCTGTGAGGGAACCTGCCTGGCTGTACCAAATCTCAGGAGCTCAGATCCTCGCAGGCCAGCTCCTAGCCTGCTGCTCTCACAGGAGACTCAGACCCCAGCTCTCCGTCCGTACTGCTCAGGCCTGTGCTCGCCCGCTGCACTGGGTTGGGTCCCATAGTCCCTTCAGTGTGTAACTTTCTGTTCTTCCTGCACAGCTGGACTCGGTGGAAACGAACTGCACTTTCACTCTGGTTTCTTTGTTGGCAGAGCCGCTACACATGCAAGTACGGGGTCCTTGCCCTGCTGCATCTCAGCTACCTTTTTTCAAAGGTCATTATGTGGCAACCGCACTGTAGCCCTGAGCTATGGGCTAGCTTTCCAGGTGCTCCACCTCCCCCCAAAATAGAAAGTCTCTCAGTGAGTGCTGTCCACGACCTGCCAGTTATTCCAACAGTTTTAGGAGATAGAGTTTGTTTCTGGAATCTCCTGGTTTGGCGCAGCAGCTGTGTACAAGCTGCTCACTGTGTGTGTGCAGCTTGTCTCCCAGACCTCGTACATGCTTCCAAGCCTCTCCTGAATAGAGTTGCGGGTTTCCCTATGTGGGACCAGGAGGGAGCCACTAAGCTGCATTTTCTGTCTGATCGTTCCTCTGTTGAACAAGTCTTGCACAGAGCATTTCCCCTTCAACTTGTAAAATCTCTTATTGGGTTGTGGAAAGCACCCTCTGTACTTCTTGGCTTCAAAAATTCATATCAGCTGAGATTCCATTGATTGTTCAGGTCACTTGTCAGAAGATAAGCCAAAAATCCGTACTGGGAGCACAAGGAAGTGGGCTCAGCTTCCACCTACTCAGCCCCCATTTTCTTCTCTCTTGAGACTTGTTATTTTTAAGTTTGTATTCTTGAAAGATATTTTTCTTAATTCTTAAAACTCAAAAATTTTATCACTGTATACATACATATATGATATACATATAATGGATATGCATATATATAAAATACAAAGATAATACAAGAATTGTAACAGGAATATATGTGTATACACACACATATATAATATTAAATCTACATAGGCCTATAAATACATATACCTATATTTCCTTGTACGATTCTTGTGTTAACCTTGAAATACACATGTATATACACACGTACATATATATATGTACCATTTTGTAACTTTTTTGTAGAGATAGATGTTTTAAAATTGCCATTGCATTAAATGAAATGGATGGTTTTCGGTAAATTTATGTATTACTTTATCCTTCCTGTTTGTTTATTTCTCTGGCAGACATTTCTGCTTCCTTCTCAGAATCCTGATAATCTATATAAACTGAATCACCTTTCTTTCCCCCAAATATATCATCTTTGAAAAGTCATTTTCTTCTTTTTGTTCCTTCTCTTTCACTCAAATAACTCTAATTATTCCTCATCACATATTATTTTCTATGATATAACAATATACTTTCTTGGTACCTCTAATACATGTTAGTTTACTGCTGTGCTTTCAGTGTAATAAAGTTTTTATTATTTTACTTCACTAAATGCATGTCATATGTATTTAAAGCATTGCTTTGTTTTCTTATAGAAAGGGTTTACATATTTATGTTATTATGCAACTTAAGGTCAATAATTTACTTTCTGTTGTGGTCATCACCTGAATAATTTTTTCCTCTCTTTATCCGTGAAAGAAAGATGACTTATACGTGTCCAATATTGTTACCTAAATATGTGTGTAATCCCTTTGAACCACACCACAATCACATGACACATAGTTGTGTTCTAAAGATATCTATCAGTATTGCTTTCCTGGACTGGGCAGAAGATTCCTTCTTCTCAGAGTCTAGAGAAATGAATTTCTTCATAGGTAATGTGGAATAAGTTATAGCTGTTCTGTGGGAATAGTGCATTACATAATATAGTAATTCACAGAATACACAGCTAACTCAATGCTTTTTATAAATCTCTGTCTAACCCCACACCAGGATGTTCTAAATATCTCTTTTACCAATGGCCATATCCCTGAAATTTTAGGAAAGAATAAAAGATCTCAGAGGTTTTTTCTTTTAATTTTTATTGGTGGAAATTTTTAATAGAATGTAATATTTTTTAAATGATGTTGGTTCTCTCATAGTCCCAAAAACTGAACAAAGAACCACTTGGTCAACTAAGGCCTGTTATCATATAATGTGCCCAATATATTTCTAAAAGCTAAAATAAGAATTTACTCATCCTTGAAGTTTCCTACATACATTCTTTGATTTTTAACAATGAATAGTTATTTGTCTAAGAAAAACAGCATTATTAAATTATCTTGTGTATTTGAAAACAAAAACTATCTGAGTTGCAGAAGTAAAATAAATCACATGAAGTAAACTAAACTTATGAATACCATATGTATAGAATCCTTGGACAAAAGCTTTTCTTGGTTTAGTATGAAAGCAACAGAAAGGAGCTTGTATTATTGTCTTGAACAGAAGAAATCTGTAATAATTTGCTGAATTAGAGGTTCCATTTTTAATACCACACTTCAAAAATAGGCACCCTTGTCCCCCTTGTTATTTTTTAATGATAATGTGATTTGAATAATAAGAGACCCAACTCCAGGTTTTGTTGTTGTTGGATCATGGTTTAGAAGCATGTTGGCAGTCCCTTTACCTGTCTACCAGACACAGAGTTCTGCCCTTGGTACATCCCTGTGCTGACCAGTAGAGCAATGAGACCTGGGAAAGAGCCATCTTCCACCATCTGAATGTAAGTGAGCAAATTTCATTGTCTTCAGTGCAGGGAAACAGCAATGAGGCTCTAGGGGTAAACTGTCCTTCACATTTTCAGTGTCCGTGTTGATTGTCTGCTGTAATGACCAGCCCTAAGACAGTTGTTGACATTGACAAACTTTCTCTCAGAATCTCTTCCTTGACTCCTTCTGACCTCTTCTAAAGAATTTGTAGAGGCACATTTCATGGGAGTTGTTGATGGTCCACTGAAGTTAGAATCATGTTGAAAGGTCTAGGTATTCACTATCACATATTTGCAAAACCTCAGATTTGTCCCTCCAATTGCAATGATCACAGTAAGCTCCTGTGTTCATTGTGGGCAGTTCCTGCTTCTGTCCAGCAAAGAAGTAACAACTGCAAGTACTGCTGAGTGCCCCATTAAAACCCTAAAATCTCAAGTGACCTGGAATAAAAAAAATTCATAAAAACACTAAAGAATGCCAGAAATACTGTATAATAATTTTTATCACTTATTGTAAATGGATAATAGAGTACTTTCATTTCATTTTCTGGAGAGAAATTTTTAACACACACACATTTTTCAAAAAAAGTTATAATAGAATGAGTAGGAGTTAAACAATATGAAATAGCTCTTGTACCTCTGTTATAAAAGAAAAAGAAACTCATTCATATTGAGTATTTCCTCTGAAAGATACTAAAAAATATTTTCACATTTCAGGATATTGGTTGGAATGTATTTAGTTTAAATAAATATAGGCAGTTTGAGTGCTTGGTTGACTCAGGGTCTATGTCCCAGGGGCAGAGCTCAAACATTTAAGTGGAATTCCCTTTCCAACTACCTCATTGCAGCCCAAGGATGAACAGGACATTCTGGAACATGGGCCACAGCTTACCTCACTAATTCTGCCATCCTCTGCCATTGTGTCTTCTGTTCATTTATCATTGCCCCCCATAGCATGTCATCTCAGTACTTTCAAAATGCTCACTACCATTTTTTGCAACTTTAATAAACTCAGTATGTAGAAGGAGGACATTATATTCCAAAATGCTAAATTGATATGAAAATCAAAGTACACAAAACACCGTATTCTCTATGAACTTTCATCTATTGTGATTTGTGTTGAAATGCATATCTTCCTCTACTGAATCTTGTTGCTCATTAGCTGACACCTACCCTATTCACTCCTGTCACTTTCCCTCTTCAAAGAAGGCTACTCCAATATTTCCATCACTGTAAACCAACATTGGAATTTTTTGACATTTATCTGGTGCCACACCCCCTGCCAGCTACATTCCTTCCCAGAACTCTCAAGCTCATCGCCCTCTTATCCTTATCACAATTATCTGTTAACTTTTAGAGTCATAACTTGATATTTTAAAAAGATTATTGTACCTCACTTACTTTCTTATAGGCTATTATCATCAGAATATCAATATGCATGATGTGCTCATCATAGATGCCAAATGGTTAGCTCCCATCACTTCATGTGTTGTTTTGTTTGTTTGTTCAATTGTCTCTCTACTTTGGTGGATTTTACATATGGCCAGAACTGGGTGAAGAATTTCAAGTTTTCTCCCCCATATTGAAATTTGAAAAATTTCTGATCACAACATTCTTCTTTTACCCTCATTTCAATCACCTGCTGAGTTTAAACTGAAGAAATCCATCCATTCATTATCTCATTTTAAGTCTCATGATCTTCCATTTTCTTAACTTTTTCAATTCTTTTTTTAAGATAGTTCAGCAATATTCTCACCAGAATCCATGACCTTCCACTATACTTGACTTGCCAATTCCTAACTGTGGTTCAAACCAGTTGTCTATTTGCATTATCTGGGTAAAATTACATAATCTGGAAAAAACTGATAGTTTCCAACCTCAAATGGACCCTCAACTGCTACTTGGTGGTCTTTTCACTAATTCTACTTGGTTCAATTTTCTATTTTCCTATGCGGTTAGTCTTGGCCACTTCCTTTGACTCAGCCAAGCAAAACCAAATAAACAACATAAGCTGTTCCCATAAAAATATGAACATATGAGACATGCTCAAACCGCACGAACAGCTCACAGTTCCTGGCACCTTCCTCTATAGCCTCAGAGAAAAATGTGTTCTAGTTCAAGCTATGGTAATCCTCTCCACTGTCATTGCCCCAAAAACCCTTCATTTCTTCTGAAAGTTCCTACCTCACTCCCTTTTCCCATTTTCACCCTCACCACTTGTTAATCTCAAAGATCTAAAAATGTGTTCAGATATTCCTCATTCAAAAGAAAATACTAATATTTAAAATTATCCTTTAAATGGAGATAGGGAGTGAAAAAACCATGAAAACCCCTATGTCTACCACATGAAGGGTCAGCATCAATGGTTGTAACTCATGTTGCTGGTATGTAACCTTGATATGTTGTAATGAAAACAACACCTTACCACTGTGACCTATCATCACCAAATCCATATAATTTCACCCTAATCATGAGAAAATGTACTTCTCAAAACTATAAGTTCATCTAAAATAAGAAAAGTCAGAGAATTTGTCACAGTCAAGAGGAAGCTAAAGAGAAATGACAGCTAAATATAATGTGTTATCCTGGATAGGATCCTGGAAAACAAAAAGGACATTAGGTAAAAACTAAGGAAATGTGAGTAAATAAGAGACTTCATTTGAAAAAATATGTCAATACTGGTTCACTAAGTCTAACAAGTTACCATAATATTGTAGGATATTAATAATAGTTAAATTGTATGTATGAGGTTTATGAGAATTCTCTGTACTATATGCTTTCTTTTTTTAATCTAAAACTGTCCTAAAATATTAGCCTATTAATAAAATTAAAACCAAAAGGTAAACCAAGAGTTAGGGAAGTGGAGATGAAATACTCACCTATGTTAATAATAAAGCTCATACTCACATTAGCAATTAAAGCTTAAGTATGTGGCCATAATACATATCCTGATTCTAAATTCTAGAATAATGAGCAAAGTGAAGGTTACAATGGAAAGACCTAGGCTTCCCTACTTTGAGGTACTTCTTTAAAACTTTCACAATGGGAAGATAGAGCTGGGTCAACCAGAAGTGCTTGCCCTGTCTGGGCAGCCGGCTCTCCAGAGTTAGGAAAGTGGGAAAGGAGCCTGATCCACACATGCTAGGCTGCTTTCAAAGATGCTATTATGATTCATTAGGAGGGAATAAAGGGAGGGGACTTAGCAACAGGCTACACCTAATCAAAAAGTCTCTTGATGTAAAAACTAGAGATGGAGTGGGATTTCCTTCTAAGGCAGAGAAGACTGATTTCAGAAAAAAGACCCATAACCTATCTTAGTTACAAGCTGTATATATAAAATCTTCTCATAGGAAAGATATAGGTGCCATTTCTTAAAGGGTTGACAGCTGACACACAAGTCAACAGAGTTAAAATTACTATCGATACAGTGTTAACTTTGGAATATAAATAATAGGATCAATACAATAACAAATTTTGGAAAATTTGCTTTTAAGCAGTAAATTTAATTCTTCCTCAGTATCTAATTAAATTTTTAGAAACTACAAGTTGATAGCTCAATGGAAATGAACTCTTCTCACTTATCAGTGTAAATTCATTGACAGATGTCTTAATTCTTTAATAGAATTGTTTTGTTTCAGTGTTGACTAGCCATCTTTTTTCCCTGGGCTTTCTTTTGGCTCTTTCATTGTCATTATGATTTAATCTAAATGACCTTTCATGTGCTTCAGTGCCTTTTACATTACTGATTCATTCTAATTTGCTACTTTTTAAATTGCAAAGTCTATGTCCATAGGGCACAAAAAAAAAATTCAGTCATATTTGTTACTTGTCACCATTCTGTAGAAAAAAACAGAAGCACTGAATATGTATTTTCTTCCTGATGAATTTTGATGTATTTATGGTATACTCCAATTTCCTCAGCCAGATTTATTTTTCTTTGCATTTATTCTCCAAAGCCAAAGTACAGTGTCTATATAGCTAACAAATTACTTTTTCCAATGACACTGTGATTTACATTATTCACAGGCTTGGTGCTAAAAATACTACTTCCTTTACCATCTCCCTTATCAATTATTGTGATGAAATATTTTCTATAATTATACCACCAAAAATAAGATAGAGTAAGAATATTTAAAATATTGATGTATCTAATATATTGTAACTGTTTACTATTCTTAGAGGGGTATTTTCTCAGTAAAACTTGATAAATTAATTGAAGATTTATACTATGTGTCTATACTCTGATGCAACAAGCACCTTCAAGGTATTGAACTTAGCAGAATGTAATTGGAAAGGCAGTCTTCTCTCCAAACACTTAAAAGATGTTCCAGATTTAAGTATGATAGGCAACTCTGGTTTTTCAATGTCAATCTTCATGTTCCAACTGGAATGATCTTTTTGAAATACAGATCTGAACTTCTTCTGATCCCTGTACTCTTACCATATTTAAAAGATTAGAATAATTTATTATTTTTTATTAGGTGAAGCCTAACATACTTATTGTCTCACACTGAGCTCCCCATGTACTCCCTGGGATTGTCACATGCACCTTCCTCAGTTACTACACACTTGGCACTCCTTACCACAGGGCCTTAACATTTGAAATGTTTTCTTCCTGGGAAATTTTCCCTCACCACCACCACTTATGCAAATTTTATGCAAATCTCTTGAGATCTAGTTCAAATTTCAGGGTTATATATATTGTACTTAAATAGCTTTATTACCCCATTACATACTCTTACATGTAATATAAGTGAAAGTTGGTCTGAGGGTCAGTAGGAATAAGAAATCAAGATGGAGAGATGAAGGAACACATCAGTTGTCATGGTGATGTGCTTTTGATATTGCACATTGGAGCAGTGGTCAGATTAAGTAACATTGTGGTATTCATAGAAAAAGAGGATATAGAAGTGAGGACTCAATACTGACTTTGGAAATTTGTTTTGTTTTTAACCCATTGACCTTATCTTGCACAAAGGGTTCTCCCTGGCTTTGAATTGATGACAGACATAACATTTAACTATGCTTTACATCATCACAACCTGAAAATATTTCCAAAGTGCAGAGACAAGCTGACTCTGCGTGACAACAGGAAGCTTTTACTGAAGTGACATTGGCACTTAATGCATGTTAGTTTTGTTCCAGATGACCTATGTTCTTCTCAGGATCTTAGGTCCTCAACAACAAATTTACAGCAATGTTCTCTGAGGGCCATTGAGCTAGTTGTTGCAGAGGTATAATGCCCTCTGAATATGTAGTGCTAGGTAGATAGGCTACTCTGTCACTGACTGATTGTCATGTCATCACTGCACTCAAAATTGAGGTCTTGTGAGCGAGAGAGAATCTATTGCCGAACCCCACAGATACTACTCCCATCAAAGAAAAATAAATTCCTTCTGAACCACATATCCTTCCATTCTTTACAGGAAATTCAACTTCATTATAATTTTATAGGACCACTGTTGTACATGTGACCTGTTGTTGACTCAAACATAGTTCTGTGGAGCATGACTGTGATTCGTAACTAATCTAAGAAAAAGGAAAAGCCAAGACCATGGGACCTGTATAATCTTTTTATGCAACTTTGATACTTAGCTCTTTTTTTTGTAGCTAAGCCACTCTCTCAATAGACAGAGTGGGGTAGATGGAATCCTTCAAGCCTGCTGCTCATGATCCTGGCTGAGTGTTAATTATATGGGTTCATTCTGCATGTAGAGTATCTGGCAAGGCATGGGGAGAAAATCTGTGCATGTAGGCTGCATGGTGCATGATAAGGAATTGTGCTATGTGAAGGGAGGGTGATCTGAATTCATCTTTGACTGCTGGGCTGGAAATTCACAGTTTTAGCTGGATAGATGGCAAATGAGTCATGCTACCTGAGTTTATTTCTATAAAATCAGGGAAATGTCTATCTGACAATGTAATTGTAAAAATATTAACTATTGAGGTGAAAATTCTTGTGGGAAATTGATGTTAACAGTGACAGTCACATTTCTCTGTGATATTAAAGCTGGATGCAAACAGACCATCTTATCTGTAGAATAAGAATATTACAAATGTTCTCATTATCCAAAATAAACAATTTAGAACATTACCACTTTTGTATACTACTGTTTTAAAATATGTTTTCTACTTGGATTTATTTCTTCATAGCTGGCAGTGTTAGTTATTACTATAAATAAAGACTTCCTTTTCTTTCTTTCCACCAAAGGCATTTTCTCTGGATTTTGCAGTCATTTCAGTCTCACCAGTTTTATGACTACAAAGGAAAAGCAAGTGTTCAATACTGGGTTGGCTGAAGAAAATCAATCAAGGTCATTTAAATCAATATGTTTAACTTGCAGTCACTTGTATTGCATGTTTGCAAAAATACAAAGCTTAATTCATTGAAGCTTCCTTTGGAGTCAGCAAAAATTATGTACAGGAATTTTATATGTGTTACATTTTAAATGTGGAAAATGAAGACAAATTATTTTTTTATATTTTCAATGAATACTTTGTCCTACATTGAATTGTAAATGTATTAAAACATTTATTTGAACATGACTGCAAAATATTCATATAAAAATTGATTCTGAACTTGTGCATGTTAGGGTAAATGACAGCCTTCTTGAAGGTAATAGGTCAATTGCGTATTTCTCATTTTTATTTTATAATTTTTTGGACTTTACTTAAATGCATGTAAGTTCTTTATTTTTTAATTTATTGTTGTCCTGGTGCAGTTTTCCAGCCTTTTTCCCCATTGCTCTTCCTTACACCATCTCCCCTCACTCCTACACTCAATCCCCCCTATTATCTGTGCCCATTAATCCTCTATTCATGTTCCTTTGCTTTCCCCTTCCCTATCTTTCCCCCAGTATCCACCTTCCCCTGCTTCTCTGTTTACTGTCAGTTTGTTGTTTATTTCCAAGACTCTGGTTCTATTTTGCTCATTTGTTTAGTTTGTCGATTAGGTTGCACTTATAGGTGAGATCATATGGTATCTGTCTTTCACCGTCTGGCTTATTTCACTCAGCATAATGCTCTCCAGTTCCATCCATGTGTCATGAAGGGTAGGAGATCCTTCTTTCGTTCTTCCGAGTAGTATTCCATTGTGTAAATGTTCCAGGTTTTCTGATCCAGTCATTTACTGATGGGCACTTAGGCTGTCTCCAGCACTTGGCTATTGTAAATAACACTGCTATGAACTTTGGGGTGCATAAATTCTTTTGAATTGGTGATTCAGGATTCTTAAGTTACAGTCCCAGCAGTGGGATCATTGGATTGAAAGGCAGTTCCATCTTAAATTTTTGAGGAAATTCCATACTGTTTTCTACAGTGGTTGTGCCAGTCTGCATTCCCACCAACAGCATATGAGGGTTCCCTTTTCTCTGCAACCTCATGGGCACTTGTTGTTTGTTGATTTATTAATGATGACCATTGTGACCAGTGTGAAGTGGTATCTCATTGTGGTTTTAATTTGCATCTCTCTATTGGCTAGTGATCCTCACCAATTTTTACAGTGTCTATAGGCCCTCTGTATGTCCTCTTTGGAGATATGTCTGTTCAAGTACTTTGCTCATTTAATAATTGGATTGTTTGTCTTCCCGGTGTTGAGTCTTGTGTGTTCTCTACATATTTTGGAGATCAAGCCCTTGTCTGAGGTATCATTGGCAAATATATTATCCCATATGGTTGGTGCCCTTTCCATTTTTGTTGATATTTTCTTTAGCTGTGTAGAAACTTCTTAGTTTGATGCATCCCATTTGTTTATTCTTTGCCTTATACCCCTTACCCTAGACGATGTATCAGTGAAAATATTACTGTGTAGGATGTCTGAAATTTACTACCTATGTTTTCCTCCTCAATTATGGTGTCATGACTTATATTTAAGTCTTTTATCCATCTTCAGTTTATTTTGGTTTATGGTATAACTTGGCGGTCTAGTTTAATTTTTTTTTTTTTGCATAGACTTATCCAGATTTCCTAATATCATTTATTGAAGAAGATGTTTGTACTCCATTTTATGTCCCTGCCCCCTTTTTCAAATATTAAGTGACAGTATTGACATGGGTTTATTACTGGGCTCTATTCTGTTCCATTGATCTACATATTGTTCATATGCCAGTACCAGACCGTTTTGGTTATGATGGCCTTGTAATATAGTTTTATATTATAATATAGTATTATAATATTATAACATAGTATTATATTTATAATAATATAGGTGTCAGTTATTGCAGTCCCTCCTACTTTGTTTTTCTTTCTCAAAATAGCTACAGCTATTCGGGTTCATTTATGGTTCCATATAAATTTTTGAAATATTTGTTCTATATCTGTAAAATGTGTCATTGTCATTTTGATAGAGATTGCATTGAATCTACAGATTGCTTTGGGTAGTAAGGACACATTAATGATGTTAATTCTTCCAATCCATGAATAGAGTATATGCTTCATTTATTTGTATCTTCCTTAATTCCTTTCTTCAGTGTTGTGTAGTTTTCTGAGTACAAGTCTTTTATCTCCTTGGTTAAGTTTATTCTTAGTATTTTATTTTACTTGTTGCTATAGTAAATGAGATTTCTTAATTTCTGTTTCTGATATTTCATTGTTGGTTTACCAAAATGCTTTTGAATTCTGAATGTTGAGTTTGTATCCCACTGCCTTTCCAAATTCACTTAATACGTTGAGTAGTTTTTGGTGGAGTCCATAGGGTTTTCTATGTACGCTATTATGTCATTTACAAACAGTGACAGTTTTACTTCCTCCTTTCCAATTTGGATGCCTTTTATTTCTTTCTCTTGTCTGATCTCTGTGACTAGAACTTTCAATACTATGTTGAATAGAAGTGGTGAAAGTAGACACCCTTGTCTTGTGCCTGATCTTAGTGGGAAAGCTTTTAGTTTTGACCTGTTGAGTATGATGTTAGCTGAAGGTTTCTCATACATAACCTTTACTATGTTGAGGTATTCTCTCTCTATTCCCACTTTGCTGAGTGTTTTAATCATAAATGGGTGCTGTATTTTCTCAAATGCTTTTTAGTATCTATTGATACAATCACACGGTTTTTGTCTTTCATATTGTTTATTTGGTGTATTACATTTATTGATTTGCGTATGTTGTACCATCCTTGTATCCTTGGGATGAATCCCCCTTAGTCATGGTGTATGATCTTTTTAATGTATTGCTGGACTTGGTTTGCCAATATTTTATTGAGGATTTTAGCATCTATATTCATCAGCGATGTTGGCCTGCAGTTTTATTGTTGTTGTTGTTATTGTGTCTTTATCTGGTTCTGGAATTAGGTCTCATAAAAAGAGCTTGGGAGTTTTCCTCCTCCTTGGATTTTTTAGAATAACATGAGAAGAATCAGGGATAACTCTTCTCTAAATGTTTGGTAAAATTCTTCTGTAAATCTGACCCAGGGCTTTAATGTACCAATAGTTTTTTGATTACTGCCTCAATTTCAGTAACTGGTATCAATCTATTCAGGCTTTCTGCTTCTTCTTGACTCAGTGTTGGAGTAATATATGTCTCCAGAAATTTGTCTATTTCACCCAGGTTTTCAAATTTCTTGTCATATAGTTGCTTGTAGTAATTTCTTATGATCCTTTGAATTTCTGTGTTATCAATTATAATCTTGTCTCTTTCATTTCTGATTTTATTTATTTGGACCCTCTCCCTTTATTTCTTGATGAGTCTGGTTAAAGGTTTGTCATTTTGTTTATCTTCTCAAAGAACCAGCTCCTGGATTTATTGGTCCTTTGAATTGTTCTTTAGTCCGTAGGTCATGTAATTCTGCCCTGATCTTAGTTATTTCCTTCTTTCTACTCACTCAGGGCTTCGTTGGCTGTTGTTCCTTCAGTTCTTATAGATGTAGGGTTACATTGTTTATTTGAAATGTTTCTATGTTTCTTTTAGATAGGCCTGTATTGCTATGAACTTCCCTCTCAGGACTGCTTCACTATGTCCCATAGGTTTTGAGTTGTTTTGTGTACACGTTCATCTGTTTCCAGAAACTTTTTGATTTCTTGCTTGATATCATTGTTTACCCATTCATTGATTAATAACATGTTATTCAGTCTCCATGTATTTGAATGCTTTTGAGTTTTTTCTTGAGGTTGGTTTCTAGTTTCAAACCATTGTGAGCTGAGAAAATGCTTGATATGATTTCATTTTTCTTGAATTTGTTGATGTTTGTTTTATGTCCTATCATGTGGTCTATCTTTGAAAATATTCTATGTGTATTTTAAAAGAATGTGTAGTTTGCTTTTTTGGGGTGAAAGGTTCTATATATATCAGTTAAGCCCATTTGATCTAGTGTGAATGTCCTTGCTGATTCTTTGTTTGGAAGACCTGTGCATTGTTGACAGTGGGGTATTAAAATTCCCTACTGTGAGTGTGTTTCTGTCTATATCTTTCTTGAGGTCCTCCAAGATTTTCCTTACGTATTTGGGTGCATAAATGTTTACAATGTTTATAGCTTCCTGATGGATTCTTGCTTTTTGAATTATGAAATGACTTTCTTTGTCTCTTTTTATGGCCTTTGTTATGAAGTCAATTTCCTCTGATACAAATATTGCTACTCCAGTTTTTTGTCCTGTCCATTTGCTTGGAATATTGTTTTTCAACCCTTCACTTTCAATCCGTGTAGGTCTTTTGGTCTGAAGTGGGTCTGTTGTAGACAGCATATATACCGGACATGTTTTCATATCCATTCAGCTACCCTACTTCTTTTTATTGGAGTATTTAATCCATTCACATTTAAGATTACTACTGAAAGATACTTATTCATTGCCGTTTTTTCATTTTGTACCTGTGTTCCTCTCTCTCTCACTCTATACCTTCATCTTCTTAAAGAAGCACCTTTAGCATATCTTGCAATGCTGGTTTGGTAGAGGTGTATTTTTTAACCTTCTTTTGTCTGGGAGACTCCTTAGTTTGTCTTCCATTTTAAATGACAGCCTTGTTGGTTCAAGTAGTCTTGGTTGCAGGTCTTCGCTTTTCATTACTTGGAAAATTTCTTGCCATTCCTTCTGGATTGTGGTGTTTCTATTGAGAAATCAGCTGCCAGCCTTATTGGAGTTCCCTTGTATGTTACTATCTGTTTCTCCTTTGCTGCTTTTACAATTCTCTCTTTGTTTTTAAAATTTGGCATTTTAATTATGATGCGTCTTGGAGTAGGCCTCTTTGTATTCATCATGATTGGGATCCTCTGTGTTTCCTGAATTTGCATGTCATTTCCCTTTTCCAAGTTAGGGAAGGTTTCTGTCATTAATTTTTCAAACATGTTTTCTATCCCTTGGTCCTTTTCTTCTCCTCCTCATAGTCTTATTATTTGAATGTTGTCACATTTCATGATATCCTTAAGTTCCCTTATCCTCATTCTTTTTGAGTCTTTTTTCATGTTGTTGCTCTACCTGGGTATTTCTTTCTACCTTGTCTTCCACCTCACTGATTTGGTCCTCTGCTTCATCCAGCTTAATTATAATTTCTTCTAGTGTATTTTCTATTTCAGGTATGTTATTTTTCATTTTTTCCTGGTTCTTGTTTATAGTTTTTATTTCTTTTTTCATGCTGTTGTAGTTCCCACTCAGTTCCTTGTAGTTGTCACTGAGTTCCTTCAGTATACTTATAACCATTTTTTTGAAGTATACGTCTGATAGATTGCTTGCCTCAATTTCATTTAGCTATTTTATTGGGGATTCTTCCACTCCTTTAAATTGTGTTTTTTTTCATTGTCTCTCCATTTTAGGTGACTCTTTTTGTTAGTTTCTGCTTATCAGGGTGCTCGGCTTTCCCTACATATCTTTGTAGGGTGGACTTCTGTGGTGGAGTCCTGTGGGACTCAGTGGTGCAGTCTCTTTGATCTTCTTGTCTAGATGCTCTAGAGTTACCCTTTCTTCCATTTGTGTGAGCTGTCTTGTTGTACTTGGGTTTTACTTGTTGGTGGCTTCTTTGTTGGTGTGTCCTCCCCTCCAGAAGACTTGCTGGTAGTCACAACTCCCACCAAATCTTATATGCTGGTGTACTTGTGTTGGTTAACAAAGCAGTGTTATCAGACAACCAAACCTATGCCAGCAAACGACCACCCCAATCAACCACATCAGCAACCTCAGCCTCAATTGAGCAAAGATTCATAAAGGTGAAGAGAGATTATGAATATTATAAGATATGACAAAGGGACTATGAGATGACCAAAAGAAGTGAAAATGTTCTTGAGTGGGAAGAGGTAGAAGAATTGATAGGAGTACTGATAGAATCAAGGTGAAGAAAGAGAGAGAACAAAATTTAAAATGAAGAGTAAAACATGGAAGGGTGATGGGAATAATGGAGTAAGAAAAGGGAAGAGTATACTATGAGCTTTGAAGTAAAACTCGCAAGGTATTGGACCAAAAGGAGCACTTTTTTTTTTTTTTTTGCAGAAAAACCACACCAGGGTCAAAAGCAATGGCAGCCCAATGAAGTTTAATAAAGGTGGAATAGGAATTACACCTTTATTAACTAATGAGAATTTAAAATTGAATATGAAATGTCTACAGTAAAGAAAAATGATTTTGAAAGGATAGGGGAAGCAAACTATTAAGACTAAGGAGTAAAGCTGAGGTTGAAAAGAGGGGAAAATGGAATCAGATTCCTCACTCAACTGAAGAGGGTTGTGGGGGAAGGAGAAATGGAACGAGATGGAGAGAGTATCCTATGGGATTTAAAGTACAAACAAATGGTGAACAAATAGGAGTTCTGTTGTAGAAGTACAGCAATAACTGTGGTATTTCTCCAACTAACCACTGTTTCTTAAAGGTGGAAAGGAAATAAGACTTGTAAGAGGAAAAAAATAATGTGAACTGACTTAAAAAAGAAGAGCACTTATGTTTAGGTTATGAGGTTAGATGGAGGAGAAATAGTGAGAGTAAAAGATAGGAACATGGTGTAGTGTGAGAGAAAATAAAGTTTACACAACAGTAATAAAGATCAGGAAGATGGTAAAATGGATTAAGATCAAGGAAGGATGCTATGTGAGATTTAGAATAACGATAATATGATAAAAATGTATAACCTGAATAAAAGGAATAAAAAGTAAAAGACCAAGAGTAGTGAGTTATTTGGAATACAAATGAAGAGAAAGAAGAATGCAATATGACAGGGTACAGAAACACACAAACAAAAAAAAGAAAAAAACCCCTAAAAACCCAGAAGAAGAGAGAGAAATAATAAAAAATGAACGTGC